>JAZHYW010045720.1:0-14522 GCA_037355805.1 Ixodes ricinus
CTCGTCCTAGAAAAAAGAAAAAGAAAACGTGTTTCGGGCTTTCCGCGGCGGCATTCGCAGACGACGTCGTGACAGATCTCGCCTAGTTGTATCGGCCAACGACAGATGTCGGAAGTGTCCAGGGGACACCGCAGAGAGCCTGTATTGAAGAGAGGGTTCATCTTAAACCATGGATATCGCTTTCAATGTAATGGCAGACACTCCCTGTGGAGATTTGTCGCGAGTGAGCATGTCAGGTGGGGAGAGAAAAAGCTTTATTCGGGTGGCGAGAAGGAAAGAAGGTAGGAAGGTGGAGGCGTTTGCAGACTATAAACGCTTTCGGCCCCTCTTTGGAGCTCATATTGCAAATGCGGCCGTTAAACCACGTGACCCCGGCGCCGAACTTAGCAGACAATCTTTGGAATAGGGTGGCGATGCGAACTAGTTGGTTCATAAGAAATATTAACAAAGAACGCCAAAAAAAAACGCAGACGAAGTGTAACGTTGTACACAAAACAAGCGCTTACTCTCGACTGGAGTCTTCATTAAAAACAAAAACGCTGAAATAAACAACAGCAAACAACCCCATTATGTCCTATTTTTGAAAACCATTTATTAGGCCGGCGCTTATCTATCTAATGTACAATCCTAAGAGCACAATAATTTTACTAGTAAAAAATAAACTGAATAAGAGTACGGGGACTTAAATTCTTCATGGCTCCCCCTCTTTGGTACGGAGATGATCAGAAAGGGCACCACACACACTCGTGCCTGATGGTGCGCCATCTTTAGGCAGCACATACATCTAGGTGATCATGGTCACGAGTACAGCCACTAAATGAGCTACGCGTAGAGTATCGGCACTCCTTTCCCTATCTGGTAATGGGCGCCGCCATCTTGGCGCAAAGAGCAAAGCAGACGCAACTGTCAATCGTCACAATTTAGAAATGCGACTTCCTCAGCTTTTGACAAGGTGGTAGGAAGCTTATGTGATATTGTTTTGCTCTGTTGAGAACTGTTATAACGTCTCTGGAGGACGGAAAAAATGTTTCCTGCAATTTCAGATAAAACTTAAGATAACTGGCAACCATGATTTTGAGCACCAAGATGGCTGATGTGTCGTTACTCTGAAGAGTAGCTTATGTAGTGGCTCTAGTCATGACTTCGTCTGCGAATGCATCCGCGGATAACTCCACCAGCCTTTTTTTCTATTTTTATTTTTTATTTTTCTGAACAAGGTAAGTTTATTTGTTTATAATATTACTCCAAGCTTCCGCCACCTAGCCGCACCTCTATAGTACGTCGCAGCGCGATACATTCATAAACCAATTTTTGTGGAGTGTCTAAAGTGTGTTCAAAGCGCTAGATGGGACGTGACTTGATGGCTGAAGATTTCTGATGCGCAGTGATCTTGTTCGTGTGAAAATTTTAGATAATAATTCAGACGACATTGAAGACAGCGGGCAGACGCCGTCGTTCTTTTGATTCGCATGATTTGTTTCGATTTTTAACCTAAATATTACTCCCTACGTTTATGTTGTGGCTCACTAGGAACCCAACATGTTTTTAGCATCTTCACTAGGCATTAGCATATCGCTGGTAAGGAGGTCCGACATCAAAGAGCAAGGCGTACTTTACGAAGAGGGTAAGCAACAATATTGTAAACCTATGTAGCCAAGCTAAAAAAGTGTAGATTGTTAAAGAAACGGCAAAATGTAGCTTACAGCTCAAGATGACTGGTAATATCTAAAGCCACGGAGTAAAGATGCGTTACAAGATACCATTATAAGGCTCCAAGAAGGCAGCGGACATGCTAAAGTTGATATGCACGTGAGCAATTGAATATGCATTGGGCGCAGATCAATTAGAGCACAACACTGACAGACACGTGGAGACAGGGAATGGAGGAAAATCATGGCGTCTAGTTCATCAAAGCTTCTTTAGTGTACAGACCTTCATGTTTTTTAACATCTTCAATCAAAAAGTAACTGTTCTTCTTTTCCACGTGAATTTGTATTAACTCTAGAACTTAATGCATGTCAGTGCACATGTCCATACAAAACATACGGGACTGTTTTCTTCATAGCTAACAGGATAAAAGAAAACACTCTGTGGTTTTAGGTTACCAACTGACGCTTCACCGAGGTCCTCAACCACAAGAAGAGATCAAACAAATACTTTTATGACGTAAAACAAAAGATAAGAGCGTAAACCAAGGGACGACCAATGCACATATTAAAATACGTGTTTGTGTTGTGGCCAGTTTTATGTCTTTAATATTTATTTATTCACATACTTCCACCACCTTCTTATCAATTCAACTACTTCTCGCACAATTGAAATTAGAGATTATTAGCAACTTTATTGTAACACTCGAATATCACCAACTGAAAAATCGACAACTTGTTAGCGAACAAGCGACAGTACAGTAGATTGCTTTCGGTGGCTAAAACAAAAGTGGTGTCGGTGGTTAAAGAGATTCGGTACCTGTTAGGGTAGTAGATTAAGTCATAAAAGATAGTCACAACCGAAGATCCTTAGCGAAACGTGAACCATCACCCCGAGGACTCACTTGATGCCCCTTTCCGCGCTTTTACCCAAAGCTTCTTTAGAAATCGGTGAGTATTTTTTTTTCATTTTCCTAAAGCTGTTTAACAAAAGCTACGACACAGTTTAGTTTGTTTATCAAAAAAAGCCACCGTGTTTTCCTCGCCGCAAAAAAAAATGAAAAAAACGTTTTGCTGAATCTCTGGTATCCTCCCGAATGTTGCTTCAGCGGTGGGGACCAGGTGTCACACAATCAGAATTTGCCGTTATCTGCACTAAAAGTTACAAGCCGTGTGCGAAAACCTTTTAATAAATAAATGAACATATTTCTGGTAGAAGACGCCATTTATCTTCATGTGTATTAACGTTTTAATGAATGTCCGTTCTAAATTGAAAAGTTAAAAAAAAACCACTACCATTTTACTCAGAAGGGGACGCAACGCACAGCGGGGCCAAATACATTTTAGTGGTACAAAAATAGCTTTTTTTAGTTGTTTTACATGCTCTTAGTATAATTGTGCGTTGCTCACATTCGCAGTTAAAGTCAAAGTGGGGTCGTGTGGACTCACATGTCCTTCTAAAAGAAAACAGGATAAAAGAAAAGGAAAGACGTCTACAATTCTCTGCAACTGCCAAGTTAGAGCGCAGCTCTCAAGGAGGAAGAGGTATGTCCCGTTCCCCTCCCTACCCTCTCCTCCTCCGCTTCTGCTCCCCTCCCATTTAACGGGAAATTTTCGCTAAAGTTCCAGATACATTTTGCGGAAAATGTATTGAAAGTTTCCCCGCTAAATTTAGCTGGGAAACTGAACTGGTGTTGAGGACACGTGACGTCAATTTCCCCTAAATTTAGCCAGAAAATTTTTCAGCTAAATTTAGCGGAAAAGTTTTTCCGATAAATTTCACGTGGCGTCACATTCATGCACGTGACGTCGCATGTGACCTGACGCTGTGACGTCGCCAGGGTAAAAATGTATCGCTAAATTTGGCGAAATATATTTTCGCTAAATTTAGCGGGAAATTTTCCCCGTTAAATTTAGCAGAAAAACTTTGCCGCTATATTTAGCGGACAAATGTTCCCGGGTTCAGTGGCGTCACGTGAGACGTCATTATGGAAAACGTCCCATAATGCAACCGCGGTTACGCCGACGGCAACGGCGACGGCGACGCCCCTCAACCCGGAAACCGGCGCCTAAGAGCTGCGCTCTAAAATGTGAAGTACAATGCTAATTTAATGCCAGCCGTGCAGGACGTAGCCAGGATTTTGTTTCGGGGGGGGGCCCGCCCATGACAAAATGCCGTATGAGGGGAGGGGGAGAGGAGGTCCCAGCAAAATGGAAGATTTCGGGGGGCCCGGGCCCCATGGGCCTCCCCTGGATACGTGCCTGCAGCCGTGTGTGTATATATCCGTTGATAAACTAATGGTGTGAGCCGAAACACACACGAGCAACAGTATTAACGACATAAACAACATGGTTTACACAATAATTATGTTATCATTATAAAATATCGTAGACAGTGAGGCCACTGGGTTGTTTTGTCTTTGGTGTGTAATGCTGTATGATTATTGCGAAGAGTTTTAACCTGACTCCCAGCTGTCTTGTGCTTTATCTGTATTCTTTTCCCGTGCTGCTTCGTCGGGTGCTGTTTAGTTTTGTGTTTTCGAATGGGAATGAACTTCTGCACACCAATCTGAGCTGTCGCAATTGAAGGCACGGTCACGTTCAGGACGAAGAATAAAAATCGTGAGTTATATCACACCGGTTTTACTGCGATGACTTGAATCAAGCCTTTCCGGCAGAAATAATCCCCAAAGTATTTTCCATTTACTGTCTTTTCTTCATTAGACTTTTCATGTCTACTTGTTTTGTATTCAAATCAAAGAATCAAGCGAACAACTCTCCTAAACAAAACGCAACTTCAAGTTTTTTTAATTTTTTTTTACTATTTATTTTGTTTGGCAGTTACGTAATGTCCTACTGCAATCAAATCAAAGCGCGAAAGAAAGAAACGAAACCAAGGAAAGAAATGTGCAATTGCGAGTAAATCTGAATGAGAAAAAAGTTTTGAAGTAACTAAAAATTAAGCTGCTTTTGTTCTAGTATGATGAATTTACATCAATAAAATTTGATTATTAAAATTACTTATGAAGTGCAAATGTCCACCTATCATCTCTTCCGTATTTATTTCAGTGATCTAACGGATTGAATATCAATTGTTCTGCATGTTTAAAAATATATATAGTCGTAAGAATAACTTTTTATAGCAACAGGTATATAAATAAAAGAAACCGCATTCAAATAAAAGAAATTTGATCTAAATCAATCAAGCCTGATTTAAACCAAAAAAAATGATATTAAAGGGGTGGTGCAACGATTTTAAGAGTAAAAGAATTTGCATCTCGTCATTTTTACATTGTTTATCATGTCCCGGAGGATAGAGAAAACATTTCCTTCATCAAAAGATGTCGCGATTTCGCTGCATAATCGCAAAGCAAAAGTCGAGCTCCCCCCCCCCCCTGCAGTCGCAAGTGGCAGCCGAGGGAACTACGGCAGAAAAAATTACGTGACCTCGGTCGGCTCTAAACTGCAGCCTAACGCCCGCTAATGACAGCAGAGAGGGAGAGAAGCGTCCTCCGAGAGAGCATACGGGAAGCTACACGGCACCCCGAGTTACGTCACTAGGAGGGGGACCAGGTGTGACCCTGAAGGCTGGGAGTGAGTTGAGGGGTGCCCGAAATGCCAATTTTTATCTTTTTTTCTAACAACAACTAGGACACGCAGGCGAAATCGCTTTTTTGTTCTTTACTTCAGAAGTGTCAGAGGGCAACTTCCACAAATGTTTGACCAAAATCCGGAAATCATTGCACCCCCCCCTTTAATAAAATAAATCTGATTTATTTAAATAAAAAATGAAAGATGTTTACAATTCTCTGTAATGCCGAATTAGAGCGCAGCTCTTCAGGAGAAGGAGGGGAGGGTACGGAGAGGGGGGGTATGCCCCTGCTCCTCTGCCACAGCCTCTCTCTTCCCCTTCTCCTCCCTCCTCTCTCTTCCCTTTCCCCCTCCTCCCTTTCCCCTCCCTTGCCCTTCCTCGTCCAACACCACCTGGAGCAAAGGCCGCAGCGCTCGGAGTTGTGACGTCACAGATTCACGACGAGTGGGCCGACCTGAGAGGAAGGCTTCTCCGCAACACATGCTCTCTTTTTTTTCTTCTTAAATGTGTTTTCCCAAAGACGCCAAGCGGCGCATGCTCCGGCCTTTTTTGTTTTTGTTTTTAGCTTTCTCCGAGCCCAGGGTCTCCCGGGGCAGTTGCGCAATGGACAATTTTTGCCTCCTTTGCGCACGGCGGCTTGCACAAGTGTCGCGGCGGGAGTACGCGAACTGCTCTAACCGTCTCTTTTGTCTTTTGTGTTTGGTGTGCGTGGCGGTTTACGCGTGGTGGTTGTCAAGTTACGGGCGGCTTTCGGGCTAGCCATGTCTCATAAATGCTGTGTCCCTGGGTGCCATGGGAACTATGAAACGTCGTCGAAGAAAGTGTCTGTGTTTAAGTTCCCGGAGGATGAAGAACTGCGAAAAGTATGGGTGCGGGCGATTCCTCGAAAAAAACCTGGTTCTATCGACGCATACCAGGGTGAGAACTCTCATATCTTTTCACCTTTTTTTTTAATTATTGAATTTATTTCGTTGAATTTTACGCTGACGTGGCAGCGAAGGCGACAAGCACAAGCTAGCTCTCGCTTTTAATTTTAGAAACGTATCTTTGTAGCGCAAGCTCCCGTTTTCAAAACCACGGTCAGGAGCCTGTAGCCTTCGCTCTATGTCCCCTTCTTGTTCCTACATCTGTGGCGCATATTATTAAAGGAATCAATGAAATCGTCGAGGTCTCGGAATCTGAAGGAAATTTTACCATGGACGCCGAACAAAGGGACGCGACTCAGAGACGACCTTCAAGAACCAGTGACTTCTGCAGAGGACGATCCCAATGTGCATTTTTTGTGCAGTCTTTTTGACTGGCTGGACGCCTGGCTTGACGTATGGGAGAGCGAGAACCTTACCAGTGGCACGCTAACCAAGGAGACTCACGGAGCACTCCGTCAAACAACCCGTGCACTTGTACAGATCACCGAATACTGCTTCACTGAACTCGGGCTGAACTATGTCCTGCTGGGAAAGATTCAGACTGATAGCTTGGAAGACCGTTTCGGGAAGTACAGGCAGCTGGCTGGCTCGCAATATCACATATCTATAAGGCAGCTTTATGAAGGTGAAAATAAGCTGCGACTGCAGAGTACGTTGCCGACAATCCCGTGTGAAGACGAGCGATGGGAGGAGCTTGAAAAACAAGTAGACACGCCACGGCCCAGCTGCAACATAGTATAGTTACAGGAGAGGCAGTGTCACAAGCGATAAATTAGACCCTCCCAGTCCTAGTCTCCGTGGCAGGGACCAGGGTACACAGTTTATGCCGCTTTGAAAAAGCCTAAATGTCAAAAATACAGGGCGGCGCTTACCGAAGAAGATAAGACGGCAACAGTTTCACTTGCGCAGGAGAACTTACTCTCTTGTCAAGCAATTGGATCGAGGGGGCTCCTTTATCCAACTATGTTCGCCGTTAATGCCATGACACACAATTACGTTGTTGCTCAAGAACTCTCCAAGCAGGCAGAGTTTATGAAGGTTCTGATCCAGCGTCAGTTCGTCAGCGAGCTTACAATGGAACTGCTGTCTACCAACGAGACTTCTGACTTCGACGCATGTGAAGAAGGACACACAAGTGAGCTCGTGCTGAAGAACTTGTTCTGGTGCAGCACGAACATTGTGCTGAAAAACTATTGTGGAAAGGTGAACGAAAAGCTTATGAGGCTAATCCCAAGTCAAAGAAAAGAAAATGTGAAACCCTAAAATATAAATAATTATTTTATATTCAGTGCAACAGTTGTCATAGCATTATTATTTTTTACATTGCCGTACATGTGCTGTGTCTTAGTGTCGCGAAAGCTACAGAGCGGCATCTAAGTTGCTTGTGTTTGAATTGTGTCAAGATGGATACAAGAAGAAAGTATGGATACACGAGAATATACAATTTGAAGCTTTCAAAGGTAAGAGAACTTATATTCACAGCATCTATTCGTAGTGTGAATGATCGCGGGTAGATGTGTGCATGAAGCTCTCACAGCTGCATGTGTCCCTTACTGAAAATTATGCTTTAAGTTTGCTAAGTTTGTCCTGCACTCGGTTAAATCAAAACTTGTGCGCTTTGATCTAGGCGGCGTCTTTGCCTCTTTTTTGTGTCTTTTCTGCGTTTAATTTTTCGTCTTCGTGTCTCAGTTTCGGATTAATTACTTTATGAAAAACATTCCCCAGTTCGCCTGCAGTTTTGTTTTTATTATCATATGTTTACTTCTGGTAAAAAATACATTTCAACACATTACATTTTTTCGTGCTCCAAAAGTCCACATTTTTTAAATAATCTTCTTTTCATTAGCTTCACATACGAATTCAGTAACCGCACATGTCATCACCAACTTGATTGCTGCTGTTATGCATTTTGGCGGGTCCCATCACTTACAGTAACGTTTCAGGGCATTTATTTTTTGTTTGTTTGTGTCTTCAAACTCCTAGAGATAATTAAAGCACCCAAGATTTGGATGCCTAAAACGAAAACCCATCTCTCTCAAAACGTCGTTAACCTTGTTCTTTCATATCATAACAATAATTGTACGTCCTAATATGCTGCCCGTGTAACAAAATACGTTTCCCAGTCATACAGATATTTATAAATCCTTTTTACCAATTAACAAACGTTTGGGTCAATAAAAAATGCCATTCTACGTCGGTAAATCTTTGCGCGACGCCTTCAGTGCAGCGCTTTTCCGCGGCGCTCGCCAGCCGACTCGTGTGACGTCACCGGAGGAGCGCTGCGGCCTTCAGCTCTAGGTGGTGTTGCCTCGTCACGTCACTCGTGACCCTAGTGACCATTGTGACGTCACTCTTGAAGGTCTTGACCTTCACGTGACCTTCACCTCGTAACTTCACGAGGTACGAGGTCACGTGACCTTCACCTCGTACTTCACGACGACCTTTGTGACGTCCCTCGTGACGTCCCTCGTGACGTCCTCGTGACCTTCATGAGTGACAGTCGTGACGTCACTCATGAGCACAGTTACCCTCGTGACGCCACGCGTGACGTCACGTGTGACGTTATTATGAGAAACGTCGCGTAATGCAACGAGCACTTACGGCGACGGTGACGCTGCTCAAGCCGGAAACGGGCGCCTAAGAGCTGCGCTCTAAAATTATGATAATTTATTACTCTGGTAATTTGATCGTATTAATGAGGCATGCTCGAACTGATTCTGGTTCTGAAGATGGGTTGAGTGGTCAACGAAGTGGACAGACTACAAAGTTTGACATAGTACGAAATTCCAGCTTATAGATGCTATATTCTTTTAAGTAAATAAATATAATTAGAAAGACTCTTCCTCCAGGGTTTTCTGAAGCACTTGCGAATATTCAGCCATGTAATAACAAAGCTGGGTCTGCGAAACATGCCATGAAATTGACTGCAATGATCTGAAGGGAACCAGGAATTATATTATCCCGAAGTAATTTTTCGAATAAATCAGCACCGAAGAAAATATTATGATGGTCATAAAGTGAAGATATATTAACTCTGCCGGAATAATATGTATTAGGCGTTATTTATAGATCACCAAAATGATTTTTTATTCTGATTTTATATCTAAATGAGCTAGAATAGAAACTATAAGACTACATGACGTTTATAAAGAGAGGCACATATTATCTCGTAAATATACAATCGTCAATGTGTGAGAGCTATCAACAAGGCTGAACGAAGGTCAACTTATCCTTTTGGTTGTTTTGCAGTAACATCAAAGCTTGCTTTAATCAAACCATATCAACTACCTTTTTTTGTGCTTTCAAATGTCTGAAGCTAGAGAGCTTCAGCTTTCCTAAACTTAGAAGCTTCTCTCTCAGTGCCCCCCCCCCCCGAAGAAGGTGCCGAGCCGGCACCGAAACGTTGGGACCCTACGATATTTTAGGGATTGGTTGGCGTTTGCCCTTAATGTATAGGATAATCTAGTTTGAAGAATAGCAAAGAGAGGTTTTTATATGAACGACCTTGCCAACATTCTAAAACTTGAGAAAAGGAAAACACGGTATTGACAAGACGCACCTCCGCTTTGTACATTCTGGTTTTTTTAGCCTCAGGCTCTTTTTTAGTATCGAAGGCTTAATTTATAAAAGCCCTGGAAGAAATTGAATGTTCAGATTTACATTTTGTACGCTGTTGTTTTTATTCAGCTTGTTGCTAACCTGGTTATCAAAGTATTACTATCTTGGTTATTAACAGGTTGGAAGTACAGAACCGAAAGTACTGGTGGAACTAGGGCTGTGCGGTCGGAAATTAATTACCTTTTACATACGTAGCCTCTCGCGATAATTCAGAAACTTTCAAAACATGGTGCTGTTTTTTTTTTATTAAGGATAAAGAATAAAATAAAGTTTCGTCAGACAGCTTTTAACTGTTTTTCAACTTTCTTTCGTCGCCAAATACGCGGGGATATGGTGTGTTTTTTTTTATTTCAATCTTTATAATAAAGAAGGGAAACGTAAAAAATATAGATATATAACTTAACAAAAATAAAATGTAAGACAGCCCGTGCTAAAGAGCTCAATAAAAGAAGGTAAAATCATTACGGTGCCTTTGAAGTCCAAATCGGATTTCCTCCGGAATTGGCAGGCTGCTGCCGTCATTCCGCGCAATTTGGACGTCGTTAATTCCTCAGAAACGCTCCCGTTTCCGTTATAGGAATCGTTCGTCTTTTCTTTTTTTCTTTTTTTTTATTGCCTGCGTGGAAGTAAGGTAGGAAGAACAAGGTGATCCGACTATTACAGTCCCGGGAACACGCGTGTGGTCGTTATACCGAGCAAGGAATGAAAATCCCGAGTCATCTTGGGCCGTGCATTTTTTTGTCTAGATTTAGATTAGTCTTCAAAGGATGATCGTCTTGGTTCTTATTCACATTCCTTTTATTTATTTTTCTCGGTCTAGTTTTTTTTATTGATACGCATTTATTCGCTCACTGAGGGTAATTTATAATCAGTATTCAAGTAATAAATATTTTCTTCTATTACTTATTCAACATGCGTCAGAAATCGCATTATGCGTCAGATATTTGTTGCTTGATCTTGCACCCATGCACAGCTTTTTTTCCCCGTTTATGTTTTATTTATTTACTTCCTCTCTGCTCAAGATATAAGGAAGTACGAAAATGAGTGCCGTAAATATAACGGAGAAATGCTACTTGCACACGTAAAACATGAAAAGCCCAAAGCCCGTTTAAATGTTAAAATGGCTATGTGATTTGACTTTTCCATTTTGGTTATCTGATCGATGAGGAATCGGTGAGGTTTGCATAAAGTCGCCGAGGCTGTATTCAAAATCTCAAAGAGTGAATTAAATGCAATATCTGATTGCACTTGAAAAATTTAGATTAAACTCTAACCGTAACAAGCATTGTCTTCATGCCCATTATACAAAAATATACAAAGTAACGAGAAAGAGGAACCAGAAAAACTAGGAATGATTTGGTTAGCGTTTCCTCAAACACGGTGTATTTCACTTCATATAAAATGTTTAACGAGGCGACACTAAAATCATTCCATCAAAAAGCAAACACTGCGCGAAGAAATGTTTATGTCGAATTCCTTTCTGTCTAAGAGCATATTTAGATAAATTGATTGAGTCCGGTATAATTAGGGTAATTATTATTTTCATAAAGGAAACTTTTGAGAAACTAAATTTAGAAATACGGCTTCAATTATAAATTTTCTGGGCATCATCGACATTGAGTCGATTAACCTACATTACAAATATATAATGCATGCGCAGAATATCACGGCATTTCGAAAAAATGCGTTTTTGCAAATGCGAATGCGAATGCGTTTTTGCAAAACTCATTTTTGCATTAGCAGTCGTGCTCTCCGCGGTCAAAGCGCAAAACCTCCGCCTTGTCTTCCTCGTATGGAAGAACGTAGGGTGTCACGAGCTGCCAAATCAAAACGCTCTGCTGCTCGAATGACGTTGCAAGAATGAGCTTTCATTCTCGGGTCCATTTCAGTCATGCGAATAATTCATGGCGGCGTACGTTTGTTGTCAAGTGCGCCTCAGCAGAGGCCCATGCGCACTAGAAAAGTGGCACCCTTAAGGGTGTAAATAAGTGTGTTCCAGGACTAACAACCTAAGGGTGTAACGGGAACATCCTTAAAGGGGCACTGAAGTTGATTCTGAGATCGTCCTTTTGTGGCGAACACTCTGTCTAGACGCTCTAAGCATCCCAACCTACCCGAAATCACAGATCGTGCGTAGCTTATTTGGTCGTTAAAGGCGTGTTCAAAGATCGCGATCACGCCCTATTTGGGAAGCAATTTCTTCCGAGTGAAGTGGTCAACGAAGGGCGCTTGTCGGCGAGTTGCAAGCGATGGCTTCGTCCGCGTTGAAAAAGAGGAGTCTTATCCGAATGTGTACCTATCAGACTCTCTTCGAAACGAGTAATATTAAAATAATTCGGAAAAAAGAGTCCACATGTTTTTTTCTTGCCCTGAGATGAATAGGCGGTTTTGTAATATAAGGCTTGGTATATGCGGGAATGAACACCTTGTAAACAATATAGGATCAAAAACAACCTTCTTCAAAATTGACTTCAGTGCGCCTTTAAGATGCTGGTGAATACAACAAAGTAGAATGTTGGCGAGCACACTTTTTAGTGTGTGCTGTCCGAGAAGTGTCTTGTAATCTGGTGAGTTTTCTTTTAAATATGCAAGACCCCACACGCGCCCTCGCACGAATATACTATAGTAGTCGTGTTTTGTTTTAAATATCCTTGTTCAATACGATTTTCTTTCCACGCCTCGTTTTTTATTAAAATGCAAGGAGTGTGCCTGTAATGTGATTTACTATGATTTAGGCTCTTGATGTGCTACTTCTGTGTTTTACGTCTTTGTATGTTGGATTACTTCTTATTTTTTGTTTTATGGAAATGAATTCTGCTCTGCAGTAATATCAAAACCTTTGTGGTGTTTTTTGGGCACATAATAAACATCAGCATCCACAACAACGTTAGAATCAACGTTCGATTGCGATATGCGCAAACGAACACTCCCATACATGCGTATGCGCATGGGAGCGTTGGTTTAAAAATAGTACTTTGCATTCTTATTTCTGCCCATGTTTGCAGGTATTTAGCCCGTTCCTGCCGTACGCATACTCTACGCGCTCAGGTTGGCCCCCACTATACGTGCTCGGGCGGGCAATGCGCGTGTAGTTACAGACGAGATCGCATATCGCTGCTCCAACAATGCCGTTGTACATCTGGTGGCCATTTTCAAACAAAGCAACTGAACAGACGACGTCAAAAAGACAAACCACCCACTAGGCTCCGCAGTATTGCCAAGCTGACGCGCCGGATAGAGCGCATACGTAGATGTCCTTGCAACCCCACCTACTCACACGCAGAAAAGAAATGCAGATAACAAAGTTCTACAACGCATTGCACGCACCCAAGGAAAAAACACGGCCTTTGTGCAAACAAAAATCAGGGTCCTGGTTCAATTTCCTTGCCTTCTAAGCAGTTCCAGCCGTCCTCTGTCTCCATCTCGTTGCTGGGTCTCGTTCAACAACCCCGGTAACGAAGGCAGCTGTTCTTCTGCCCCCTCCCTGAACGCGAGCGAGCGAGCACGGGCGGGTTGTTTGAGAGACTCGCTCCAGCTCGGATTGCTCGGGGCCCGGCGGTACGAGGTATCTCTGTGACGCAGCTCGGTGGCGAAGCTCGCAGCAGGCGAGCTTGAGGACACCGTCGGCGGAACCCCAGGATGATGTTTAGCCAACACCAACACGGACCGAGGGTGTGCTGTAACGCCTGGGCTTCCGTCTACGCGAGAACAGAGACCCGGAGACCGGTGCGCTATTGTGTCGCCTCGCACAGTGAACACACCGCTTTGTTTGCATCCGCGAGTTCGGGCCGTGGACTCTGATGACCGTTTCGTCCGCAGTCTCGGGACAAAGACAGGGATTGTGTTCTCGGGGAACGCGTGAAGCCGAGAGCGGTAGGCGAAGGCTCAACTCATGAAAACCTGGCCGGTGGTGAAATGCGGGCCCCGTATATCTGTACTTTCAAAGAATCGAACAGCGATATTCAGTAGGAATGTTTCTCAGTTTACACTACCCGACTGGCACTAGGGTCACAGCACACCCGCAGGCAGCGCCACTGACCAAGAATAGTCCTTCTAACGGTGTCATTTCGGGGTTAAAAGGGGCTTTTTTAGTCTCTCCTTCGCAAAACTTGATGACACAAAACTTGCCGTGGGGTCGAAGTGTTGAGCTGCTACCGGAGCTTATCCCGTCATCACGATAGCCAAAGAGTCCCAAATGCTAAATACGAGTACCGCGTCAACGTTCGATTTGGGCTCGTGACAATCAATAGAATGTTTTAGAATAGGGAACCCCAGCGCTTCGAATCCCCCAAGAGCAGCGTGTAGGGTTGCCGTGCGCACGCAGAGGCGTTCTGCACATGATCTGTGGGAAGCCCTAACCGCTTGGGGCACCAAACGTGTTGGGGGGGGGGGGGAGGGGGGCTATTCTAATCCTCCCTAATGCTTCGACGAGCATTCAGGTAGTGGTTCATGACCTATCGCTGCAATAGCGGGAATAACAAATCCTAACAATGTATCAAATGTAGCGCGTACCCTGTGCTTTGCCAACCCTAGCAGGTGGCTGTCGGCCTATGATTGGCACCAGGTTACGCGACCACTCGTTCTGGCTGCAAGTAGAGCAGGTGAACTATGCTCGATCTTTTTATTTTTTTCTACAAATCACAATGTAGGAAAAGAAACAAAAATAATAGAGGGGGATTCCTAGGTAATGGATGCCAAGAAGTCATTGAAAGCTGCATTTACTGAAAGTAATATATATAT
>JAZHYW010045721.1:0-29051 GCA_037355805.1 Ixodes ricinus
CGCCGCCGCCGGAATCCCCAGAGCCAGCACGCCGCCGCCGCCGCCGCGCAATAAATCCGGCGCGCCGCCGGCGCCGCCAAATTTTTTTTTTTTTTTTTTTTTGGGGGGGGGGGGGGGTATGTGTGCGTAGTATTGGTGTTTTTTTTTTTTTCTTCTGCTTCTGTATGAGTCTCACCTACTATATTATGCATAAAAAATGAATAAATACAACTGAGTGTCTGTATGCTTTTTCCCTTTCATTTTTACTCCTGTAAATATATCAATAAATGTAGAAGTTCCATAGTAAACGGAGACACGGAACGATAAAAAAACGGACAAAACAACAAGTCTCAAACACAGTTTCTAGTTTATTTGAACAGCGAACGCTCTTATATATACCTCAAAATCCTCACCACCAAAAAAAAAAAAAAAATCTTTTTTACTAGGTCACCGAGTGCCGGACACTCAGACAGAAGCCATATGATTCGTGATTCAGACAGATCCCAATGATTCACACCAACCAGCCACCCTGAAGACATCGCTTGAGGGCTGATCGGCCACATGCGATAACAGGCAACTCCAGCTCCAGCACAGCCCTTACAATTCTTGGAAAACCCACAAAACAAGACCTAGAGACACAAAAAATCTTCATATCACTGTCCAATGCCAAGGACGGTGTGCTCACACAATTACCAGAGGTCAAAATACGCATGGTCTCCCTCAGAACTCTCCTACCATTGCTGATTGTTGGCGCGAGTTGGTATTGTACGTGAGAAAACATGCTTGCGTTTAAGACACAGAGGAAGAACACCACAGAGCGCTTACTTTCAACTGATTTAATCCAAGAGCCTCAGCGTAGATACCACTGCGTCACGCACCACATCTCAACCAATCCGTGGCCCCGCCGCGGACCGCAAATACACTATCTCTTTTTCTGCCAAGTCAATTGAAGTCGTGCATGACTGCGGGTGCAAACCATTATTTGCTTCTTCCGCTGTTCTCGCTAAGCACTAAGATAAGACTGTGAGAGAGATCATTGAGGCGGACGCCATCAATAGTTCCGGCACGTGTTGTACACGTGACAGGAGTGGAGCAACAGTCCATTGTCACTCTAAAACTCTGAGCAATTGATTGAAATATTGAATCCGCATCATGGGAGAAGGTGTGATATGTGACAACTGTAGACATCAAGGACTTATATTACTCTATGGATAAGTCGGAGCTGTTAATAAGGGTGAGGAGGTGGTGTGATGATAATCTAGTGAAGTTGCAGTCTGCCTCTGAGATTGATGTAGATAGTTTTACGAGCATTCTGGAGTTTTATTTAGAATGCACTGCCGTAGACTTTGATGGTTCTCTTTTTATTCACAAAGAGGGAGTGTGTATCGAAGTCGTGAATTGCTCAAGTGTTGTCCGAGATTTTTTAAAACGAGATTGATGTTCACGTTGACACGGTTGTGCGGTCCTTGTCGATTGGACCGTACAACCCTGCGGTCGCAACAGTCGAATTAAAAAGTGCTTATAGACCTCCTGTTGCACACGGAAAAGGGCCTGTGCTGGAGGTACGGCAAGGAATCAGCAAAGTCTCTGTTGGCAGCTGACAGCTGTCACTTGAAAATAGTTAAGAGTGGTGTAATTGCGTCTGCGATGGATAACGCCTGTAAAAAATCCCGTATGCTTTGGGTTGGAGGGGCAGTTGAGTTGCAAAAGATGCGTCGTTTGGAAGCGGGCCATCACCACGATGTAATTGTTAGAGTTGTGCTCAAGGTGCTGAAGGTTTAATCCGGCTCCTGTGGAAAAACCGGTTGTGAAGAATGTTGTGTGTGTGCCTTACTACCATGGAATCTCTCATAACTTTATATCAGTGGCAAAGAGGTTCGGTGTAAATTTAGTTTTCAAAGCTCAGCACAAAGTAGAAAGGTTAACCTCCTTTCTGGTGGTCCTCAGGGGTGCCAGAAAAAAAAACATAAGAACCCAGATGTAACTTTTCAGGTAGAGTGGTGTACGGGACCCTCTCATTTCGTCGAAACTCGTTTCGTGGATATTACTTATCGTGGACAACTTTTCATGGGCACACATTTCACGGACACACGTTTTGTCGACACGATCGTTTCATCGACACTCGTTAAGCGAATTGCACGCTGTAGGGATATCTCGTCACGCGTGTATCATATTATAGCAAGGGTTGTGATGGAGTTGCCTGTTATCGCATGTGGCTCGTCAGTCATCAAGCGAGGTCGTCAGGGTGGCTGGTTGGTGGGACCATGAATCATTTGGATCTGTCTGAGTGTCCGGCTTTCAGTGACGTACACTCTAAAAAAAGGGTGTATTCTTACACCCTTTGTCCCATATAATACACCCCAAAACTTCAGTTCGACGTACAGCGCACTGACGTCGATCTGACGGTACTAACTTTCACAAGAGGCTTGATAGCTGTGTGGTACAGGATATTAAAATAGCCAATGTACGTTTTACTGACTACAAAAAAAAATCGTTTTTTTTTTGGCTTTACTGCAAAACCTTAGTGTTTTCTTTCTGTGGTCTTTGATACGTACTTTAGCTATTTAATAAGTTATATCGCAACGTTATCAAGCCCCTCGTAAAATGTTTGGGCCGTCTGTTCGACTATAGTGCGCTGTACATGGAACTGAAGTTTTGGGGTGCATTATATGGGACAAAAGGGTGTATGGTGATACCCTTTTTTTAGAGTGTAGGGAAGTGTTTCTTTTTTGGTGGTGAGGGTCTTGACGTATATATAAGAGCGTTCGTTGTTCAAATAAACTATACCCGTTTTCTCAAGAAAAAAAGAAAGTTTTGAGCATTGTTCGTATACGCGACGCGAAGTCTTACGAGATTTGGTTGTCGGAGAAAAAAGCGATGATTTGGGCGCTGGAACGTGTAGTACGTCTTGATAATATATATAGTATAATTCACCTACATATATCTTAATTCTCCAGATAAAGGTGGAAATTAGTGATGGTTCGCGACGAGTTGGACTTTTTTTTATTAGGGTTCTTTGACGTGAAAACGGGTATAGAAGTTGTGTTTGAGACTTCTTGTCTTGTCGGTTATTTTTATCGTTCCGTGTCTCCGGTTACTGTGGAAGTTCTTCACCAGCTCGCCTGTGTTTTTAAAGTGTTATAACGGAATGAACGGTTTTGTAGACTGCAAAACGATTTAATGAAAACTTTGTGAAATAATTTGATACAAGAGGGCTATATATTCGCGTCCGCTTTTCGTTCCTGTCACGTCGTGTTTCTAGGGGTCCTCCTTTCTCGTTCCCACGCCGGGATCTAGCATCGGGGGTCGAAGTCGAGCTCCCATCCGGTCGAGGCGGCGAGGCTCTCCTTACGGGTCTTTGCGGCCAGCGTATTCGCTTACACTCCTGAGCTCAAAATCTTTGCGTCCTCTCAAATTTTGTTATTGTTGTCGTGATCCTCTGTTATGCGTCTAGCCATCGTGGAGGGCGGCGTCCTATGGCGGCGTCGGCGTGAAGCGCGTGTAATCGGAGGATCTGCCGCGGTGCAAGGCGAGTCGATGTCAATCGCTGGTTGTTCGTGGAAAAAAAAAAAGAGCTGTCGCGCGGCAGCTTGGCGGCAATCAGGTGTGCCTTGCGGGGTAAACCCGGAAATGGTGTAGGTTTGCTTGTCCACGTTGGTGATGACTTAAGTGACAACGTATGGTCCGTGGAAAAGCGGGCCAAGTTTCGAGGTATGAAGGCCGTTCGTGTACCATACCTCCTGTCCCTGACGCTGTATGGAGCTGTTCGATGTTTTGCATCGTAGGAACGCTTCATGCCGTGAAGGTAAGCGAGGTTCGCAACTTCGCGTTTGCGGCGTCGCGGTTCGCGCGGACGTCGCCGACCTCGTCGGGAAGCGGGGAAAATTCCATTGGTCGACGTGGGACAAAGTTGAACAGGAGTTCGAATGGTGATGTCTGGAGTCCGGCGTGCGGCTGCTGGTTCACTTGAAAGCTGGTTGCCTGGAGATAGTCGCTACAATGGTCGATGTCGCCGTTGACGTTCTTTCGCAGACATGGAAGGGTTTTTCCGTTGGCGCGTTCGACAAAGCCGTTAGCTTCGGGAGCGTAATGTATACTGTTAGGATGTTCTGAATGTGCCTGTCAGCGAAGTACCGCGAAGCCGAACGTCAGGTTAGGACCCTGTCGTTGTCGGTGATGACGGCTTGCGGCGTACGGAATGAGAGTACGAGTTCTAGAAATCGAAGGACGTGCTCGGTCGACTTGTCAGGCAAGGGGCGCGCGACAAGCGCGTGGTGAGGTCGAACGCGGTGATAAAGTATCTGTTGTCGTCGCTCCTCGTCTTGCGGAGGATCTTGCGCCGCGGCTGCGGCCGGCGGCATATTCTCTTACAAAACAGAATAAACAAGACGCCGGAGTACCTGATTCTTCTAACGGACGCACTCTTCACAGTGAAGGCAATGTAACTCTCTAGGAAAAAAATTAATAAAAAAGCGTGTTCCTTTTTATGGTATTTGCATCTTGTTTTCTAAATTCAAACGACTCCTTTCTCTCTCCCCCTCACTCTCTAATTTACCCCCCTCCCTCTTCCGCGCCACGCCGCCGCCGATCCGTTGACCCCCGCGCCGTCAACACGCCGCCGCCGGAGGCACATAAAGCCCCTGCATAAGTTTCAAAAGTAAAGGCAATATTTGTCAATGCACGAGGCACGTGCAACGTGCAGCCCCTGGGAAGATCATGGCGGCACAGCGCTGCATTGAGCTAGATTTCAGACGCCATGAATTTCCCAGAAGTGGCGCGTGGCACGTTCCTCGAGCATTTATACAACAATGAATGAGCCACTTTTCCCAGGATAGAGGGGTTTAGAGGTACAAACACCGGCGCGCCGCCGCCGGCGATTTCCGACCGGCGCATGCAGGTCTGGATTGTGGAGTGAATTTTACGACAGTGTGAAATGCGGGACATTTCGAAGACTCGGGAATTTTCCGCGGGACGCGGGACACCAGCCCTCAATGCGGGACAGTTCCGCGAGTCGCGGAACAGGTGGTCACCCTAGTGAGCCCTCGGGAGTGATTTATTTTAACATACCAAAAGTTTAGCACAATATTTACGTCGCACGTCGTGAGACTCATTTTGAGTCTCATGACGTGTCCGGAGGAAAAAGAAACATGATTTTTTGTGTGTTCAGTGTCTCTAGGAAGAAGTGATTCGAAAATCGACGCATGCTTCAAAATAGCTTCTTACCAGAATGTGCCTCGCGACGTAAATTGTGCGAAAATATTTTAGAAATATTATTTCTGTAACACGTGTAAGTATATACAGGGTGTTTCACGAAATGTGGAAAAATTGGATATTGCGAAAACTACGCATCGCAACAAAAAAAGGCTTGTGTCGCTTTGGTCCTGGGCCAGGGGCCTATTTAGGAAAATGATTAAAGTCCGGGATAATTAGATCGTTAATTATTTTTGCGTAATTAACTTTTTAAATATTGGGTTTAAGGACATAGTTTCAATTAGAAAATTGCTCAGCATCACCAAAAAACACTGAATCAACAAATTTCAGAACGATAGAAGGAACGCGAAGTATTTTACGGCTTTCTGAAAAACCGCACAAATTCGACGGGTTTTTAAGTTTCGGTTTGCTATCGGAGCGCATCTCGGCCCCGACGGCACCGCGCCCCGTGGAGAAATAGTGCAACCAACCTCTGCTGCGCTGTCATCGCGTGACGCAGCAGAGGCTGGTTGTAGTATTTTTCCACGGGGCGCGGTGCCGTCGGGGCCGAGATGCGCTCCGATACCGAAACTTTAAAACCCGTCGAATTTGTGCGGTTTTTCAGAAAGCCGTAAAATGCTTCGCGTTCATTCTATCGTTCTGCAATTTGTTGATTTAGTGTTTTTGATGATGCTGAGCAATTTTCTAATTGAAACCATGCCCTTAAACCCAATATTTAAAAAGTTAATTACGCAAAAACATTTAACAACCTAATTATCCCGCACTTCAATAATTTTCCTAAATAGGCCCCTGGCCCAGGACCAAAACGACACAAGCCTTTTTTTTTTTGTTGCGAAGCGCAGTTTTCGCATTATCGAATTTGTCCACGTTTCGTGAAACACCCTATATATATATAATAAAGGAGAATGCAGAGTTGTTTTAAAATAAAAATTCTGGGCATTCACGACACAGCTTTTGGGCAAGACCCTCGTTGGGCAAGACTCACAATGATTCTATGCCGTTTCGGGCGATTGTTTCTCAAAAAGGGGCAGATTCACGTGGCATTCTTTCTTCAACGACACCTGAATATTTTAAAGTTGAACGATCCGTTTAGAGTGGATAGTTCGTAATCTGTTGTAGAATGGTTGAAAGAGAACAACCCACGCTCCTGTCACGCGGTATCATTCGTACCCCACGCTAAAGGGGTACTAAAACGAAATTTCGGCATTTATTTTTTGGTCTATACGTGCTCAAGGAGCAGTATCACATAGGACAGACCGATGTGATACTGTCCTTCTGCACTACTGATGACCAGTATATGTTCGGTCTCTTATAATGTTGTAGAGGAACGCCTAAGTACTTTGGAGGTGTCGACGTAAAATTTATGTTTTCAAAAACGTCGGGCTTTGTGGCCCATGTTCCATGCCATAAGCCGCTGCACTTTTGCCAATTGACAGCTGAACCCGTAAGCTCGCAGTAGGCCTTCACTTCACAGACTGCTGCTGTGATGCTATCCTTATCTTTACAAAAAATAGCGACATCATCGGCATAGGACTGGAGTTTGACCTCTATATTTTGTAACGAAAACCCACTAATACTCGTATTATTTATTATAGTTCGACAAAAGGGCTCTAAATAAATACTAAACAACAAAGGTGATAGCGGGCAACCCTGTTTAACTGACGAATCCACAGAAATTCTCGATGTTGCTTTCCCGTTAATTATAATCTGTGTTGTACATCCCGTATATGCCATTTGTACAAACTTTCTTATGACTTTTCCCACTCGTACATGATCTAAAACTTTATATAGGACGGTATGTTGCACTCGGTCAAACGCTTTCTCCAGATCAATCTGGAGGATGGCAACCTGATCAAGTTGAGCATCGCACAACTCTAATACACTTCTCGCAATGTGCACGTTCGTTAAAATAGATCTACCTCGGATACTACAGGTCTGGTGATCCCCTACTATGTCGCAAATAACATTCTGTAGTCGTCGGGCGAGAACTTTCATTAATACTTTATAGTCGACGTTGCCTAAAGCAATGGGTCTGTAGTTCTTAACATTTCTTAATTTGTGTGCATCATCCACTTTAGGAATAAGGACAGTATGGGTATTTAGAAAGGAAGGCGGTAACTTTTCTGCCTCATTCGACTCGGTTATTACGTCATGCAGACGCGCAGCAATATCGTGTTTAAATTTTTTTGTAAAATGCCGCAGTTAATCCGTCAGGACCCGGAGCTTTTTTTGTTGCCAGTTCTTCAATCGCCTTCTCGATCTCTGCGACGCTTATCGGTTCTTCTAATTTTTCTGTTATCTCTTCTTCGAGATGAGGCATCACTACTAGGTATTTTTCAAATTGCGCGTCGCTGCCGTGCTTCTGTCGCTGGAAGAGATTACTATAGTATTCAATAAATGCTTTTTCTATAATCTCCGGTTGACTACTTGGTAAGCCTTCGTATTCTATTTCGGCTATATTTTTTCCCTTACATGCTTAGCTTCGGCACTTAATGCCCGTTTGGTGGGCTGCTCCCCTAGAATGTATTTAGCGGCTCGGGCCCGCACGATGGCTCCTTTATACTTTTCCACCTCTAAGTCCGCAATTTTACTTTTTACTGTCTTAATCTGTTCTGAAAGCGTGCCTGGGTTTTCATTTTCGAGTCTGCATAGTCGGTGAAGGTCATCAAGGAGCAACTTTTCTTCGGTTTTTTTCCAGTAAGCAAGCGTGCTAGACCGTTCTATTGCACTAAATTTAACTTCGCGCTTAAACCATTCCCACTTTTCACAGGCACTCGCCCCTACGTGGTGCATTTTACTTAATAATTTATCTACTGTCTCAGTAAAAACTTCATCCTTAAGAAGGTTATTATTCATTTTCCACTGGTCCCAACGAAACTGGGTTTTTTCTTTGAAACCACCAACAATAAAAGAAACGAGTGCATGATCAGAAAAAAATACCGGCAGTACATTATAGTCTTCGTATCCGGTTAAAAGTTCAATTGACACGTAAGCTCTATCAAGACGGGCATGACTCGAGGACTGATAATGTGTGTACCATAAACAATCGTTGGTTCTTTGGTACGTCGCGACATCCTGCAAACTGTATTCCGTAATCAACTCGTTTAAAATAATTGCACTACTGTCGCTTTGTCTTGTAATTTTGGATCGGTCCCGTGTGCCACAAACGCAGTTAAAATCACCTAACAAGACAACTTTACGTTGAGAATCTAAATATTGGTCAATGCTCTGAAAAAACACTTTCCTTTCGTTAATGTCGTTTGGGGCGTATACATTTATGATACGATATTCAACATTAGAAATACTACAGTCGCAAATGACGAGTCGACCAACATTGTCGACTATTACTGATTGGACTTGTGCGTTCAAAGATTTTCGTAAAAACAACATACAACCCCCGGACATACCATTTGCCCGCGACACGCACACTTCGAAAGAGTGCAAGAAAGAAGCCAGTAAGCATGCGGTCTCTTCGTCACTTCCAACTTTGGTCTCCTGAATTGCGAGGACATCAATACCTTTGTCGATTAGGAGCCTCTTTACCTGATATTGCTTGCGACGCGAGGCAAAGCCTCGAACGTTAAGTGTCGACAATTTCAGGTTTCCGACATAAATAGACGCCCTCGCATGTCAGGGGCTCACCTCGTCTAGAGAACCGCACCAAGTACCGGCTCATAACCGCGTCAGCCGGTCGGCTTGTCCGGTCCTCTGGGTTCGGAAACACAAATTGGTGCGGGTCGAGGCTTTCTCCGCCTCGTGGTCACCGTCTTCCAAGCCGTCTTCACAGGCAGCTCCTCCGGGTTCGAGTCATAGCCAACCTTAACCGCGTCCGAGTCCGAATCCGAATCGAGTTCCCGTGGTCGTTTCGTGGCCGAAGCCCCAGTGTCAGCCATATCCACGTCGACGCTTAGCTGCGCCTCAGAAGACGTCGTTGGCTCGACGGCTCTCGCCTCTTCCTCCTCCTTCCCCGGCGCAGCGTTGCATGGTGTTGTCTGGTCGAGGCTCGTCTCGGCCACGGCAACTGGCGTGGCCTCCGTCATCTTCGGCAACTCTGCAGGCGCTAGTCGGTCGGTGCCATCCTTAGCTCTCTCCTCATTGTCTTTGGCAGCGGTAGCGGCACTCGCGGCGACTTCTTCCGCGTCTGTCTCGTCCATGACGTGCTCGGCGTTTGTCTCGCCGCTTCGGGCACCTGCGGCCGCTGCATAAGTCCTCACACATTGGTCAGCGTCGTGGCCGAAACGGTGGCACGACTCACACTTGGGCACGCGGCAGTCACGGCGGATGTGGCCGGTCCGCTGGCAGCGCAGGCAGAGCGGCGCCCTGCCCGGCGCTACAACGAGCGCCAGCCCTCCGGAGATGCGCAACTGATGCGGCAGGTCGTCCAGTGTAAGCCCAGGCTTGAGCCGAATGACAGCCGTTCGCGTCATCGACGCGCAGCCCGCAATGCCTTGCACCCGCCACTTCTCGGTGCCCACCTCGATTACAGTGCCGTACGGTGCCAACGCCGCCTTCACCTCGTCATCAGGAACATGGTACAGCATCCAGTGAAGCTTGAGGCGGATGTCTCGGTTTGCCGGGTCGATGACGAGGCATCGCCGCCCCTTGACGACGAGGTCGCCGGCGGCAAGGGCCTTCCGCTTTCCCTCGGGTGACTTGAAAGTCACAGCCCAGACGTGGTTCATCTGGTATGCCCCCAAAGCGGTGACTTCGGGGAGCATTTCCAGACGCTGCAGGGTGTCCCGGAAGTCCTCGACTCGGTACGGGCGGCCACGAACGTCAGCATGCAAAAACACGGTGTTTAACACCGCAGAACCAGTCGGCAGGGGTGGCAGAATAGTCGGGTAGTCAGTAGACGCTGCGTCTTCCCTGGCACCGCGGCCCAGCCGGGCCGCAAAAACCGCTCCGCTGGAGCTCATGATTCCACGTCCGCACGCGCTGGTGTTCGAAATTGGAATCGAGCTACTAGGGGATCACGTTACACAGGGATCTCTTTCCTTAGTAATAATTCAGCCGGTAAACTGTAAGTTGGAAAGTTTGCTGCCGATTTCCTCCAGCAAAAGCACTCCCGGGTCGAAGTCGGGAAGCACCACGCATTGGCGACATTCGCACCTAGTAAAGAAATCGTACGCGTGCATATTCGTGACCGCCACGTCTTCCCCTCCTCAAGAGCTGCGCTCTAATTCGGCGTTACAGGGAGTTGTAAACGGCTTTCATTTTTTTTCAACATCTTTTACTATTTTTAATTAAGTTAAAAGTAATGTGGGCACAAACTGAAGGAGAGGAGACGAGATCGCGCGGGGATGTCAGATCGCCGAGCTCTGGTTGGAAGGATTAGTGTGTAGAGCTAAAGCTAGCTGCCTTTGTCTCCACTGCACTCGTCGAACGACTTAGAACGCGAGAGCCAAACGCCGGACGCCGCCGTTCCGCGTTCTAAAGGCCCGACCACACTAGCGTCGCGGAGGCTTGCCACACGCCGCTGGCCGCCGCCGGCTGACGGCCAAAACCAGTTTTCGCCCTCAGAGGCTCTAAGCTCGGCGCCGTTATAGCGCCGTTAAAGTAACCTGCTCGTGCGTGGTTGAGGGCTCGCGGTTTGTCGCCGCAGAAGAAAAAAGCCAATGGGAGGTGGCGTAAATAGTGACGTTGCTATGCCATGGCAATGCGCAAGCCGCTTCTCCGCGCGTCTTCCACCATGCATAGCGTTGTCTCGTTTCGTCTGCTATCCCTATTTCCCCAAATGCCTTTCCCAACGGAGCGGTTCCTCGAAACTGTGTGACTGTTTCCCTTTTTATATGACAAGACGCAGCTATAGACTACCTAGATAGAGATGCTAAGAGCAACCGCTGGGAAATTATCGGAGATTAATTCGGAATAACAGCTGAGTTTCTCCGTGACACTTGTCGCATGTCGCCTGCGTTGCGACGGATGTCGCGTTGATTTGGTGACACTCTCGAAAGTAGCTCTCATCTCTGCGTGCAGCCGGGGCAGCAGAGCACTGACTTGTCCCTCGGTGTTTCGGTAGCACCAACTCGGCCGGACGCGACAACCTGCGCCTCCTTTCCTGCAGAGCGCGGCGACGTCGCAGGGTCATATCAACGAGCAGGCTAGGATGATCACATTCATGCTGATCACAAAGTCATCATGGACACCTACCATGTAGGCAGCGAGTGCGGTTTCGATGCTGATATAAGCGAAAGATGAGAGCCGAAACGGAAGAATCTAACAAAGAGCA
This sequence comes from Ixodes ricinus, assembly GCA_037355805.1. Classification (NCBI taxonomy): domain Eukaryota; kingdom Metazoa; phylum Arthropoda; class Arachnida; order Ixodida; family Ixodidae; genus Ixodes; species Ixodes ricinus. Next base: position 11,420 of record JAZHYW010045721.1, read on the forward strand.
GACGACGAAAAGAGCGGGAAATTCGGCGGAGGCGCGAGCGATTTCAAGAACGAGAAAACCAGTGCTGTCACGTGGCCTATAACGCTCGCAAAACGGAGGCCAATAGGGAGTTTTCGTAGATCGTTTCCGCTGTCCCGCAACGCTCCCCGCAACCCGCTACGAGATCCGGGTTTCTACAGCCAAGGCCATCGGCGCGCAAGCGCGGTAGCGGCTTCTTCGTTGCGGAGGGCTTAGCGGAGGGGAAAACGCGGTCTACGAAAACTCTCTAATGTTAAATCAATCCCCACCCCTGCCCGCTTCGATCTGGATGAGCATTGTACCGGCGTGCGGTCGTGTATCACTACTGCGTGGTGCACGTTAAAGGGATACTGAACCGAAATTTGTATTTCGCAAAATAAATTCGCAGTAGCGTTGAGCGGGACGCTGCGAACTCCAAAACATCACATTGATATCTCAAACTCCAAAACATCATACATTGATATCTCAAACGGGTTGTCGTACTTTTGGAAAAGAAGGGCGCGATCAAGCAAGGTCTTTAACGTCACTGTCCTCCGGGAGAAGTTGGCAACGAGGGGAAGAGACCACACTTGCAAACGTAAACCCCTGAGACCACACTTGCAAACGTGCGGTCTCAGGGCACCGCCATCTTGCCCAGTGGGGTGCTCTTGGGCGCGGTCATAATCCGATTATGACGCCTCAGCAAGGCTTCGTAATCGGATTAGGACGCGTCCAAGCGCACCCCACTGGGCAAGATGGCAGCGCCCTGAAGCCGGACTTGCAAACGTGTATTCTTCTTGTCCTTGTCTGTTTTGCGCTATTTTATGTTTTACTAAGTTATTGGACGGGACATTTCAACCAGTTATGATCGCTTATTTTGTCAAGAATACGAACCGATCTCACATCATCAACATTGGAGGTTCTTGTAGGTTCTAGAACTACTTGGAATAGGCCACAGCTATTCATTGCGCCAATAACTGTCGACACTTCGACAGGAGCCACACAAGACGGCAAAATTGTCTCTTCTTTCCAATCAACATCTGGATAGTTAAAATGACCGCCAAGGATTACCAGGAAATAAATAAAAAATGTGCCATATGCAGGTGTACAGCTTTTCAACAAGAGCATTGTCATGGCCAGGAGGGCGGTAATAGACGCCAATAACGACATATAATGAAGGGTGTCCCAAGCGCACCCATAAAATTTCAAGTTCCCAATCTACTGATATGCATCAATAGTTTTGCTGATAGCTATCAGAACGCCACCACCACGGCAATGCGCACGATATTTACGAAACAAACGAAATTAGTGACAAAAGGTACTTAGTCATCGCTTATTTCATGGTGAAGCCATGTTTCGGTTCCCATAATGATTTTGGCTCCTGAGTCATTCATAACAGATAAGGCAATATCTTGCTTAGGAAAAAGACTACGAAAGTTCGCGACAAGCACTCCGAGATCAACACAACCACTTCTGCGTGTTTTTCAAGACTTGTCAAATCATCTTTGAAAATTCTTAGGCAAAATAACGTCATCGGTTTCAGGACAATACGTGTATACTGCTCTCCGTCAGCATAAAGCTTGTCAAACACAAGTTTCATTTTTAAGATGTTTGCCCTAAACTGCGCGTAAAATTCCCACAACTTGCCACGGCGGTGGCAAACTATAGGAGTAAAGTCTTCGGAGATGAACACTTTCAGAGCAGGTAAAGGGTTCAGCTTGTTGGCATTATTTAACACATTTTGTCTACAACGGGAGTCTAGAAACCAAACCACGGTAGGTCGCGCTGATTCATTACGCCTGCGGTCAACGCGATGTGCTCGTTCAACCTCTCCAGACTCTACGCCAAGGTTTTGTTTTATGAATTCTTTTCTGTTTCGTCCCACGTTTCATCCCGTTTTTTTTTTTGGGAAAGCCCCTAAATAGCAAGTTGCTCCTTTCTTATTCTAAGGTCATCGATACCCGAGTTTAAGGCCAATATTTTATCGCGCGAGCAGTGGCCAATATCTTCTCCAACGTCATTCATATTAGATTCAACTACAGCGAGTCTTTCTTTATGGCCATTAATTTCTTGCGTTTGCTTCTCTAGAATTATGACCTTCTGCTTGAGTTCGTCGATCCCTATACTGATACCGCTATACTCTGTTTCACCTTATGATGTACCGCAGGAAAGGCTACAAGCGCGAGCTCCTTGCTCTGGGGCACATCTCGGCGGCACAAGCTCTCGTGACTTAAGAGCGGCTGCCAACACTATGAGCTCGCTCTTCTAGCCTTCGCTGCGGTACAACATAAGGTGAAACGAAGTATAGTTAATCGCGGTTTTCTTTTTGGTATTTGTCATTCGACGACGTAAGGCTTACTATATGTATACCCAACTTTTTTACGCTAGTCGGGCCATGATTAAGCTCGACATCCCCCAAAAACAACAATAATGCGTCGAGGAAAAGTAGACAGCTATAATGAGATATCGAAAGTAAACAATTGAATGCAGAAACAACAAGGTTGAAAAAAAGGTTAGCAACCCATTTTACAGCGAAGCTGCTACGGGCTAGGGTCCGGGAATAATGCGTCCTCACATGTCGACAGAAAACTCCCCATTGGTCGTGGCAAGTATGAATAAATAAAAATAAAGAGGGGCAACCAGCGTGCGTCAGCCTTCCTTGGCATTATTAGATTGAGGTCCTGATCCCTTGTTATCATCTCGAGGCATCATCCTCGAGGTCGTCCTAGAAGTCGTTCTTTTGAGGTCGTCCGACGAGGTCGTCTTCTAGGCGTCGTCCTCGAGGTCGTCCTACGAGTCGTCCTTGAGGTCGTTCTAGACGTCGTCCTCGAGGGTCCTCCATCTTCACGTGAAGTGAATGGGCTCTACACAGTGGCGTACCAACTTGTCTTTGAGTGGGGGGCAAACCAGTGGTTCCCGTGGTATCTCTTGGGCGCCGACGGACAGTATTTGCCCTGCCCCCGTTTGCCCCCCCCCCCCCCGGTTGGTACGCCCATGAAGAAGCGTCTCGGCCCGCAGAGGCTCCGACTACGGGGGGAGGGGGGGAATTGAGGGCTGAACCCCTCCCCCCCCCGAGACGCTTATGGTCAAAAGGTCCAACGCGTCATGGCCGATTCGCACGGCGAACTGATCCGCGGACGGATTGATCACATGACGACATGTCCGCGGTTCGTTCTTCTCCCAAGCGCGTCCACACGAGGGAGACGACGAGCAGACGCCAGCGAGGACGGACCGAACCTGTTCGCCATCCCACAGTGCCGCGAAACTCCAACATCGCACCGTGGCACCGTTGTCCAAGAGAGAAATCGACGTTTGCTATCGCGATAAAGACTGATACGCTGCTGTGACGTACAGATCGAGACAAAACACCGTGATAGGCTTCGCACGAAGCGCCACCAGCTTTACTAATCCAAAGCATGACAGTGACACAGGCATGGTCGTGCTCGAGAAGGGTTCGGCGTAGAAGCGACGAAGTTCTGGGCTCGCGGAGGGGCGTTGCCTTCGCGCACTCCGCGCTCGTGCACAACACTCAAGTACACCACAGCCGCAAGAGAGGTCTTGCTCGGTGAAATCCTGATTGGACGTGTAAGAATTATCTCGGCGTGCTAGGCGAGTTTTGACGGGAACTTCTTGACGCGGACCCGGAGGAGTACCGGAACCTGCGTCGCGTCAGCCGGACAAAGTTTCTGCAGTTTCTTTCACGCGTGAAACCCAGAATCGCGCGACAAAATGAACCAGCGAACGCGCAAAACACAACGATGCGCCAGTTTCGTTTTAATCGTCCAGAAACAAAAAAAGAAACCAAGAAAACTATGTTATCGTTGCCAGACTAAACGCTTTTCAAGTCAATCTCCCGCCAAAAATCCGCGAGTGAAAAAGGCGCTCGACTTTATCCTGAAATAGTCAGTTCAGGCACAGAGAAGGTCGATACCGCTTCAGCAATGGTCCCCTTGCGCGTTCACTCTCAAGGAAAGTGGGAAGTGGAATCCCTAGTCAGCGATCTACAGTTTACACCATCCCTTGCTGGACTACAATGAATCACGAACAAACAAACGAACGCACAAAAACGCGCGCACACGCACAAACACGCACACACACACAGACAAAGAAAAAGGAGTATAATAATTACAGGCAAAAACTTCGAGGCCCGGGAATCCACCAAGTTCCGTTATCGGCGCAAACATCGGCCCACCTGGACGCTTTACTTGCAATAAGGACCAATATTAGCCCGTTATTGCGATCTAGCACTACACTTCACCGCACTGCATTCAGTTAACGCCATGTACACCTGCCGGCAATATGAAGGTGAACACCTTACCTGGTTTCTTGCCTGTTTTACGGCTCCCTAAAGCTATATTAATTCTCAACATCTCAAATGGTACGTGGCCAAGGGTCTAAACTTTGCGTTCTAGCCCTCTTCTGGAAAAGAGCTTGTTCCAAAACTTGCCGGAGCGTCAAAAACAAGAAGAGGGCAGTTCACCTTCATATTGCTCACGGGTGTACGATGCATAGAAGTTGCGAAGAAGCAAAGGAAACAATAAAACAAACAAAAAATTACGCATGCGTCTTTTGTGTTTTCTATATGTTATCTGCTAGGCACACCAAGTGAAATTATCTTGAGAAATTCGCGGGAATTGAGGCATGCAGAGCGGAAAAACAAGGTCTGCAACATTCGACTGTATACACTTGGGACTTGCCATCGCTCCTTGAAAGGTACCCGTAAATGCTAGCTTCAGGCTGATTTAGTTGCTTGGTGCTTGCCAATAGATCGCAATCCCGCGACCAAACTGTCCTTTTTTCAGCAGTCATCTGGATTTTGTCAGTTAAACTGTGGCGATTGGCCCGAGCGTTTAGCTTGTTGGGGCACTCCTACTGCACTTGTTGGCCCATGCAGTACGCGCGCCAAAGGACAACCGTTCCATGATATAAGCTGACCTCCTTACCTTGCCCCAAGAACCAGCGAATGTGGCGAGCTTGCTGAGGATTTTATTGACAAAGATTTGCTTCATCTGTTGCTCAAAAGAGACGCCCTGTGCGCATCGCTTCGTTAGCAGACGATCAAAGAGCTGAACGACAACCAGCGCAGGTAAAGACAACTAACAGATGAGGCTTCCGAAAACGTTCACGAGATCATGTAGATACTGCCAGATCGATTTCCGGCACGATCCTCTGCCCTGTTGCATCATAATTAAGATACCGCAGCGACATTTTCATCGCCGAAGTCCGTTTGGCTGTCACTCAGTGCAAACCATGCAAACATTCGGACCTAGGGACGGGATGTCCCTGCAGACCGAACTCGGAATTGGATCACAGTTTTAAAGCAGCGCTTTGTTGCAATTTGAACAAGCGACCTTCGTGTTCCTGATTACATTTATGATGTCTCATAATGATTTAATGATTAGAACCAGGGCTATATATATATATCTTTGTATGTGCGCCTTAACTTGGATGATGCAATAGGGACAAAAGTGGTGCAATCTGGGGAACTCGGGGAATTCCGAAGCCACAAAGAGTTATTAACTCTGGTCTCAAAAAAATGGAGCGAAAACCTAACCCACCAGGGGCGCGGTTTCAATATCAAAGGCTCATGAGAAGGGTTATTACGTAACCCATACGTAACCCGAGAGTCGCATTTCAAGGTGCATCGAGAGACGTATAAATGGAACACGATGGCCCTGTGGCGACCGCTATTGGTCGAGCCAACATTCTCAACGGACTATATAAAAGAAATTGTCCAGAATCACGTTTTCTTTCCCAGTTTCTCCGTGCTGGTGACCCGTCTCAGTGACCTCCGAAGGTGAGTTGTTAGGCTTAAGATTTTTGTTTCTTTTTTGCGCTCGCCAGCGTTTCTTGGCTCAGCGTTTTTGCTCTTTATCGAGTGCCGTGCTACAAGTTCGATGTTCGGATTCTCGTACGCTACGTGCACTGTCTTGTTTCCAACTCCGCAACGTCGGAGTCGTAAGCAGGAACGTCTGAAAGCCTCCAGCGTCTGGAAAAATTGGAGCTTGCGATATCGTTTGTAGTTTCGTAATATCGTTTGTAATTCGTGTACTTTTTGTGTGAGGTAACGGGACGATACTGTCGTGCTGACTTTGAACGCGACGACGTTGCGGATGTTGGGGTGCGCAGTTTGATGCGGCGCGTAAAACGTTTCGCTCGCGAACGGATAAGCAACAGCAATAACGGTATACTTTTTTTTCTTTTTGCTGTGCGACGCGCTCTGGGCATGCGCACTAGCTCTTGCCTGCAAAGTCGTCACAGATCAGTGAGCCGGCATTTTTAGCCTGTGTGTTAAACGCTAAAGAGCGTATAAACAAACAATTAGAAAAAGTTCGCGTTTGAGTTTACCCTTTTGTTAAAACACCGAGACTGGGTGAAAAAATCTTGAAACAACCGAAGTAGAAGAGGCAGCGTAAGAAGTCAGCCGTCTGACTGACTTTCCCTGTCTCTTCTACACTGGTTCTTTGAAGATTTTTTTCGTCCAGTCTCGGGTGTTTTAACAAAACGGTAAAATCAAACGCGGACTTTTTCATTTGTCTAAGTGAGCACAAACGCTAATATTATGTGCCTTTTTTTTTTTTTAGTTTGATCTATTTATTTTATTCGAGCAGTTATAGAGCAACTGCGCGTGTTTTAAGTTTTTTTTTCTTTTAATGTCGGATTGACTGTTGGTGTGACTCGTTCAAACACTTAGCTCTTCCGCTCGCTGGACGTACATATACTATATATCACATATATGTGAATATATCTATATTCACATATATATATATATATATATCACACGAGGGAGAAATCCGGGGGATTTCTCCACGGCACGCGCATCCCGCGACGAAAACGTCAGGCTTTGCGATGTGCAAAAGCCTCGCGTTTCCGTCTCGCGCGCCCCGGAGAAATCCCCGGGAGTTCTCCCTCGTGTGAATACCTCTGCCGAGGATTCATCGAGGAGTTGGTTACTTTGTTCTTGGCGTTGCGTTTGGGCCTAACGTTCATTAGAGTTAGTCACTGACGAGGTCAGAAAGGCACGGAGGAGCTTCAGTCGCTTCCAGCGCAAGCTTCCCGCCTTGGACAAGGCTTCGATGCGCGCAGCCAAAGCACTGCGGAAGGCATGATTCCAGAGGCGCGCTCTGCCGCTGTAGATGGCGGACCTATCGGTCGCGTGCTTAGTCCATGCTTCGAACTTGACGGCGAAAGTCGCTAACAACGCGTGACCCTAGCATACGGTCTGCTATGTTTGCTCGGTGGCATTCGGGATGGTTGCATATTTGACAAGCTTTCGCCTCTTTCTCTCGCAGCTACAAATCCTCGTTGGTGTGACGGCAAGACCGTCCAATCGTCGGGGTTGTGCGACGAGCGCGGCCATTCCTCGGTGTTGTGCCAGTGAGACGGAACTTGGACTGAACAGTATGCGGTGTTGTGCGAGCCAATCCGGACGTGTCCACAAGGGCCGCCGCGGGACTCGTCACCTTGGGTGAGCGGACGGGCGAGCCAAATCTTAGGCTCAAGACCCCGTTATACGACACGAGCGTTGGCCTCTAGTGGAAAACCAAACAAAACTACACAGGACTGGAACTCTAGGGCATGCATAGGCTAAGATCAGCTCGCGTTCGCGATGTTGGTTCGAGTCCTGCGTACCGGTTCTAAGGTTAGCCGCGAGACTGGGTGCATGCATAGTGGGGCCAACTGCTCCCCTGTCGCAAAAGCCATACTCGGCGTCGCAAAAACCTAAGTTCCAGCTAGCGCTCGCGGTTGAAGCGCGTACATAGTAGTGTGTTAGGCGGTCTGGCTTTTGGGACGGGGATTTTCAGGTCGACGTGACCCTCGGCGTCGAGACCCTCGTCGGCGTCGTGGCCTTCACCTACGAGAACTTCGCATCAGGCTGTTTGTATCCACCGCTTGTCGGCTGGGACATTCGGCTGCAAGTGAGTGGAATTCACTATTTTTCGACGGCGCGCATAGCGCACTGTATCCGGTGATTCGGCCTTTCCGTGTGCTTTGAAGGTCCGCAGTCGTGTTGGAAGCATCTCTCTCCCTTCGCAAATGTGTACTGGTTTATAATAAAAATTGAAAAATCATTTTATGTGCTTGTCTTTCGTGCTTCCCTCCCTTCACAAACACGCACAGCTTCCGGGAATCCCAGGCTTGCATATTTAACCGTGTCGTTGCCTTTCAGGAACTTTTTTTCAGTGTGCGAATGTGTCAATGCGCGGCTCTTGAATATGGACTTTCCCAGTCGCTGTATTGCCTCATTTATTTTTTTTTTATTTTTTTTAGGTAGCCGATATTAGGGCAAGTGTCATCCCGCAGAATGCGATTTGCTAGATATCGAATGACTCTACGCAATCCAATGTGGACATTGGTAGGGTTGGAAATGTGTTTACTGATATACTTTCTTCTATTTTATTTCTTTCCAGATGGGCCGCGGCTGAACGTGGACCCGTTGTGCCTCGATGGCCTCCTAGTCTGGAGGCTGATTCACGCGGCACTATTCGATTGGAACCACTGCTCGCACACCTTTAGAACTTGGTTGTGCTCGCGGACTTGAGTTTTTCTTTCACGAAATACTTTGCTTTAGACGGCAAATGTGGCTTTCGCTAATTTTTTTTCTCAGGTTGCAGTTTTTTTGTTTTTTTGTGAAATTATTTTTTAGTATACTTGTAGTGGTTATTAATAAAACTTGGATGAACTTTTCTCTGCTTCTCTTCAGTGTTCGCCGCTTCACAAACATGCACAGCTTACGGGAATCGCAGGTTTCCACACCTAACCGTGTCTTTGCCTTTCAGGAGCTTTGTAGCATGCGAATATGTGGCTTGAAAGGAATAAAGGACTTTCTCTGTAGCTCGTTCTATCTTGTTTATTTCCTCAGTCAGTTGATATCTCGGCAAATCGTATCCCGGCAAATGCGATTTGCTAGGGTATCGACTAACTTCTACACGCTCTACTGGAAACCTTGGTGTCCATGCTTCTGTTACTGGTGCCGTCTTGTATTTTTGTTTGTTTTTATGTGTTCTTAGTGGAGATGGTTTTGTTTTCTGGTACTGTCTTGTATTTTTCTTTCTTTTCAGGTGAGCCGTGACTGACCGTGGATTCGTTCTGCGTCGATGGTGGAGTTGGGATTCACTCTCCAATCTCACCCAAGTGTTTTAAGGGAGTCGAATCGTTTTTGAAGAGGTAACATGAGCTCCCATACTAGTATTAGTACCAAGATGTCTCGTATAAACTTTCTATTTCTTTCAGATTTTGTCGAATTCCGATGGTTGGTCTGGTACTGTCTCGGTTTGTTGGGCTTTGTTGTTTCAGGTGCGGCTATACCGGGGTTTGCGCGGACCAAGTTTTGCGTGGACTCCTGGCTTTCTTCCTGGGGTCATGGCCTGATGCTGCGGTTCTGGGTCGTGCCGTCTGCACGAGGAGCTGATTCCTGTCTGCTGATCACGGAGTTGCCGATCTTCAGACGACTGCAGCATAGGGTTTCTGAGCCTCCTTGAAGCCGGCAGTGTTAGGCAGAATGCCTTCGTCAGCGTCAGTCACTCCCGAAGTTGCGGGAGCCGCTGAAGGTTTATACCGCGGACAACTTCAAGGTGTTCTCGTTTCGAAGGATCCAGAATTTTGCGGCCGCTCCTTGAAGTCCGCCGCTTCAGTGTTGATGCAAGTTGTCTCCCTGGAAGTGCTGCGTGAAGACCGGTTGAGTCTGTGGTGAAGTTTCAGCAGATCATGGAAGTGAGGTGAAGCGATTTCCCTGGTGCGCCAAGTGTCCTCTAAGACCTTGCTTTTCTAAATTAGTCTACTGTGGATGTCAATAAATATTGATGTTATTGCCGTTTTCTGTTTGTTCTGCATGTATGAGTTCATTATGGTTTAAGGGTGAGGTTTAGGTTAAAAATATTTACCGGTTATGCGTTAAAAAAAAACTAGAAGAAAAATTTAACAAGAAAGTGATAAACTTCGTATTAGAGAGAGAGGGAGTTCTGATAAAAAGGTAAGCCTTGCGTAGTATTTTGTGAGGATATTCTTGACAGCATCGATGGAGAACGGTAAATTATGATCATGGGCTAAATAAGCAAGAGGTAAAATTCCAGAAGTCGGTAATGCCATAATATATATTGATTTAGAATGTAGAGATTGCCCTCTAAAATCCCGCTTCCTAGACTTTTAGAGCAACACAATAAAAAAGAACAAACCCCAGTCGTCCTCATCCGCATAAATTACGCATGGAAAGTTTTGGCAACAAAAACTTGCAGGCGCTGAATCGGCCCAAACTGCCATAATCGTAGCGAAGTTGGACCTTTTGTATAACTTGCATGGTCGGCGTGACAAAACTGCATTAATAACCCCGCATAGTACCCTATGAAAGGCGGCTGCAATCCCTCCGGTGGTCCAGACTTGATAAACGTCGGCTGTTCTTCAGACGGGTCCTCCTCTACAGGTACCTACATGCTGTCTGTCCCATTCCCGATGGTTACATGAGGAGGTCTAGGCGAGACCCCTCGAAACTTGAACAGCGCTTTGCCCGCACCATTAGTGCCTCTACCTCCCTTTTGTCCAAGCGCCTATCCTGTGGAATCACTTACCAGATGCTGCTCGCCAGGCCCCAAGCGTAGACGAATTTAAAGATCTGGTGCGGAATCACCACGAAACCTACTCTCTTCATTAGACTAAGTATTCTCACCCTTCTGTAAATTTCATTCCAACATCTCCATTTGATCTGTTTACGTATGGCCGAGGAGGAAATCAGCATATGTATGCACGGGCTTCTGCCTTTTGATTGCCTCAGGCTCTCGGTCGTATGGTTGTTTTAGCCAATAAACACCTTTGAACCTTTATATGTATATTGGCGCAAGAGGGAACCAATTCCAATATTCAAGCCAACGAATCAAGAGCAACAAGAGGGTCCCATACTTCCAGAAAACAAAGACGCAAGATGCACCGACGATAATTTTCTAAAACGAATCCGGGAAATACGACAGTCTAGTTCTGAATCTCTGCACCAAAAAGAACCCGCGGTGCTTTTAGATATATGCCCAAGTGGTTCCCTGTCGCGAACCTGCTGGTTGATCGTAGAAGTGAAATCATGAAAGGGACACTGACAGGGTGTTTATGCTCGCCGAGGTTTTTAATTGTACATGACATATGAGAGCCCAACTATCCAGAACACAATTTGCGACTCGAAATTCGGTTTCTTTCCGCCCGAAAACCGCCGATCTAGAACTGGCCGGTTCGAGTCTCAGTCTCGCTCACCTCTTTTCCGTGGTCACGGGCCGTTTTCTAAGGTATCGATGCGACCACCAAATTTAATGAAATTCGTTGGTCACTGAGAGCACACACTCAATAGTAAAAATATAAAAAAAATATGAAACCCATTTTTTGTGGCTTCTAAAAAACTGCAAATACGTTGATTGAAAAAAAAAGTTCCATAGAGAACCGGAAGCATTCTGTGCGTGCGTCGTTTGGCGTATCGTGGGACTCGCGGGGACGGCGATGGCAGCGGACGACGGGCGTGGGACCTCTACTTCAGAATTGTCGTTCGCGGTACCGGCGAATTCTGCCTGCCTTTAAAAGAGAAATTTGGGACTGATCAAAAGCAGTGGTATTTATCCCGAACGACAAGCCCGACCACCAAGCCGATTTGCACGAAGACGTCGCCCAGCCGTCGCTCCCTTCTCGTGGCTGAAGACATCGCTCGTGCAAACTTCAAGCACGACGTGTCTACTTCGAGTTGAATATGCACGCGTACGATTTCTTTACTAGGTGCGAATGTCGCCAATGCGTGGTGCTTCCCGACTTCGACCCGGGAGTGCTTTTGCTGGAGGGAAATCGGCAGCAAACTTTCCAACTTACAGTTTACCGGCTGAATTATTACTAAGGAAAGAGATCCCTGTGTAACGTGATCCCCTAGTAGCTCGATTCCAATTTCGAACACCAGCGCGTGCGGACGTGGAATCATGAGCTCCAGCGGAGCGGTTTTGCGGCCCGGCTGGGCCGCGGTGCCAGGGAAGACGCAGCGTCTACTGACTACCCGACTATTCTGCCACCCCTGCCGACTGGTTCTGCGGTGTTAAACACCATGTTTTTGCATGCTGACGTTCGTGGCCGCCCGTACACCGAGTCGAGGACTTCCGGGACACCCTGCAGCGTCTGGAAATGCTCCCGAAGTCACCGCTTTGGGGGCATACCAGATGAACCACGTCTGGGCTGTGACTTTCAAGTCACCCGACGGGGCGGTCACGTGACCTGGGGGGTCACGTGATTTCGGAGGGAGTCACGTGGCCGGGGAGTCACGTGGTGACCTGGGGGTCGCGTGACCTTGGGGGGTCGCGTGACCTTGGGGGTCGCGTGACCTTGGGGGTCACGTGACCTTGTGGTGACCTTGCGGACGCCGACGGCGACGCCAACGGTGACGCCGACGCCGTTCAAGCCGGAAACGGGCGCCTAAGAGCTGCGCTCTAAAAACCAAGGGCAATTCCCCCAAAACGCGAGTTAGGACCATGGGGCGGATTTATTGGTCATGCTTGGGGGGGGGGGGGAGGAGGAGGTCTGTAGAGAAATGACGTCACTGTTTAAGCGTCGCCCAGATCTATTTTGCTGACCTAATAGTTGCCATATCACAAAAAAAAACACTTCCTTCCAAAAAGTTGTTGTCTGTCGTTTTTTTTGTATAAAAAACAAAGACGACTTGGTAAAGGTAAGAAGAAGCGGTCCCCTTCTCCTTAAATCCGCCCATCATCAGGACCGGCATGGCATGGCTAAAGCACAAAAGCTGAGCGCAAACAAACTACGAAATATGGTTTTATCTCAACCCCGTAGACGGCGTAGATGAAGAGGTATCGAAGTCGGCGAGAAACGCCGGATCCGCGATTGGGACGCGTTTTAGTCCCAAATACTATTCGGATCGCGGACCGCAACGCCCGGCACCGAACCGACTGCGTACGTCTGCGTACAGAAGTATCCGCGCCGAATTGTCCGGTACCGAATTGTCCGGTCACGAATCGTCTGGTTCCCCCCACTCTATGGACACAACAGCGATCTTCGAAGTGTAGCTGTATGATTTTTATAACATGTGTAGCAGAGTTATCGCGGACATTACTGCGGATGTTCTAGATGAGAGGTCTTTAAGCCCCGGCCCGCAGGTTAGATCCGGCCCCAGGAGGCCTTCGGACCTGCCCGCGGCTGGCCACAATCCTTCCAGTGACTCTCTGCCCGTGGCTCGCTTCCAGCAAGCACGCTGCTACCGGCGCAAAAATAAGCGAGTAAAGAAACGGCGCCTCGACACGCACCAAACGCGCACACACACACACAAAAAAAAGACCACTTTTTTTTATTTACATTTTTATATTTATATTTTGGCCCTCGAGGCTGCGACCGACCCTCAATCCGGCCACTTGACCAAAAAGTTTGGTGACCCCTGTTCTTGATCCAACGTCAAATGTAAACAGATTTGTGGGAGAAATATTTTTATCATAAAATTTGAGGGAAATTATGCGGAGCTCCAAGTTCGTCTGCTTATTGGCCGAGGGTTGCGGTGACGTCAGAAAGACGCCGAGCTCTGATTGGCTCTGATTGAAGGTAGGGGTAGACCTGAATGCTAGCTTGCCTTGAAGTCTACCCACTATCCTTCAATTTGAGCCAATCAGAGCTCGGCGTCTCTGACGTCACCGCAACCCTGCAAAAGAAGCAGACGAACTTGGGCTCCACCTAGTGGTTACATGATTGAGCCTCTGGGAAGCCCGGTTAACTATGGAGAAATATACATTTCGCAGAAATTATGGGCAGCCTAACTGAGCCTTTACGAAGTGCGGTAGGGTATGGGTAAATATTTGTACATTAAAACTTCTAGCAAACTACGAAAACATCAATGAACAGCCTTGAAAAGTAAAAGCACATAAAAAAGACAAACAACAAACAACAAACAATCACATTCCATCAGTGAAAACTTAAATTATCTTTAGTGTATACTTCTAAATAATTCATCATAATATTCGTCCTGATGCTCCATGAGTAGTACGAATATTTTTCAGTCGGAATCGTTCGTGCAATGTACAATTCGTTTCACAAATGAAAAAAAAAAAGTTATATTCTTAATTTATTTTTTCCGCACCATAATGCGTCCCGGCACCGATATTTATTTATTTGTATGTATATATTTTATATGTAAAATTATCTACGGCGCCCTTTTTGAACATTGTTATAGGAGTAGCAATGGTGTAAAAAAAAAAGAAGCAGAAGAATGTAAACACAAATGCATTGGGAATTGTGTGGTGCAGAAGCATTCATATTAATGCCAAGTATGACATTTGAAAGATAATGATAACACAGCAATTTGTGAGCGGGAAGGAAGGAAGAGCGTAGTGACCTTTTTCACTCTTCTATTCGAACAATTCACTCTTTCACTTTTATTTGTTTATTCATTCACTCTCGGTGATGGCATTGTTTATTGTCGAAAGAGTAGCGCTGTTTTCTAAAGACAAAGTAGAACAAAAATAAGCGTAAACAAAATGAAGAAAGCAAAAAACAAAATTCCAGAAAACAACATATTGGATAGCAACTGCAGTTAGCCTGGAACTCGGTATTATTGCCTCCGTGAAGGGGGTGCTTATGGCGTCGGAATTGATGGACCTCTCTTTTTTTTTGTCGCCGAAAACTCTAAACTGCCGTCGCACACCTTCTATTTTTTTATTCTTTTCTTGTTTTCTTTTAGATTTTACAGCGTCTTCTTCTCGAACTCTCTGCCGCTCTCGCTAGAATTCCTGTCGGTGTGGAACTCCCCATTTGAGAAATGAAAACGGGTCGCATCAATTCCTTCGTTGTTTGTTATTTTTGTTGTTGTTTAGATCCCATTCCTGCTGTACCAAACGGTTCCAAATTGTTTTCTCAAGCGGCCCTGAGCAGAAATCAGCGACTCCGCGGACGTTCCCATGGGGACAGTTGTCGTCAGGCGGAAATGGCATGTTTATATCTTGTTTCCTTTATTTCCGTTTTTCTCACTTCTGAGACCGGAATATCTATTTCCACTTATTCGCGACTCAGTATGGGCCTCTCACAAAAAAAAAAAAAGGGGGCGAAGGGGACGCCACCGGTGGAAAACACGCGAAGGAGAGAAACAGGGGACTTGTCGACAGGTGTTTTGCAGATGTGAAAATGTGTAGATATATTTGAGAGAGTTTCCAAGCGCGCGATTGCGGTCACGTAGTTCATGGGTTGCGTTTGCAATACGAGCTATAAAGGAGTGACGAAAGCGTCGATCGTCTGCAAGCGTCTGAGCCTTTCCGCCCGCTTTCCTCCTCGCCACCCGACAGCGCAGCGCATGCGCATTTGCGAGCGATCGGCGCAGGAGGTGTCCGCCATTAAATTGTCCATGCTGTAAGTTGCTCTCTCTCTCTACAATCTAGGCTCTCTAGAGATGCGCAGTGGAAACTGGCACTGCCTAATAATCAGAATGTAAATAAAATGAATAAAAAAAATTGGGACGCAGTTTGCGTGCCAAATCAGTGAACGGCATCTGGCACGCCCCAGCCAAGTACTGAAGATTAATTGAGATCACCCGGAGATCTTTCAGCGTGCAACCGACGTCTCAGTGTCATGTGTCAAGCCCGGCTGCAGCATTGCGTTTGACTGCGTTTGACTGCGTGCAGCAGCGAGACACCAGAACATCCCTGCTGCTTCTATCGCGTGCCAAGAAGATTCCTTGAATTGAATTCGACGCTTCATACGAAGCACAGATGTGCCGGTGACTCGCTTTCGGTTCTCGCCGCAACGCAGTCAAACGCACTCAAACGCAAGTGTCTGAACCGGCCTTCACGGTGCTGACAGCACGCCGAGATTTCGAGCCTTCCAACTGCCTATCCGTAAGAGGGTGGAGGATGAAATGCACGAGTTCCGAACTTACATCCATGGACGCACGCGATCGTCGTGCCGCCAAGCCCCTGCCTAATCATGGCGATGCCAACGCATCAACACCATCATCTAGCATGTTTTAGACGTGATGGGCTGCGTAAGTGTGCGGGACTTCGCAAGGAGCGTCTGATGTCTCCGTCGAAGACTACACATTTATCCTGTGCATTGCGACCGCTAGCCACGGTGGCTTTAACCTGTACCGCGCACGATGCTTATCCGGATCGGGCAATGTAGCACTCCTTGAGTTCCCAACCTTTTCTCCACATGCTACAAGCTGCAGTGTTTGCTGTCCACACAGTAAGTCATGACGACGTTTCCGCCTTCGGGCATTTTCGGTTCACGCTTCTCGTCAAAGCTCTGATAACTATGCAGTAGGGCGAAACAGCCAACGCTCAATGATGTCTTTTGCACAGGCTACTGCGCAGTATTTTTTGAAAGGGGTCTAGAGGTCGTCGATCTTTCAATTTTCTCGGGGTTACTCTTTAGGATCCTGATGATTATATGATTACTTTCCAAAAAGGAAACCTATCATGGGCTAACGCGCAGGCATGAATAGAGAGTAGTGTTATAAGACGAAACGATCGAGCTGCTTTTCAATGGTCGCGATGCTTTGAAGTTATAGGAGAGAGACAGGCCAGATGATGAAATGAAAGTACACAAACACCCACCCACATGTAAACGCGACGACGCTGGTCCTTAGAAAGCGCGTTAGAGTCCATGGAATGGCCGAAGCATAGAGGATCTAAGCTCCTCATTCATGCCACTACTCTTCGCTAGATTAGCTCGTGTTTTTTTGTTTGTTTTTCATGGTGAGCGAAACACCTGCGTGAAGGGGCATGTAGAAGAATCTTCAATTTTGGAGCAGCTGCCACCGAATATTTTGAAGTGGGTCTCCCAGCCATACATATAAAAATGCACGCACGCACGCACGCGTGCTTGAATAAGCAATGGTTCAAACGTTCTTCTTATCGCCGCAGTTATTTTCTTGGTTCAAAAGAATTTGTTTATTGGCGCTGCAGCGTTTTTACGAGAAAACCGTAAGTTTATTTTCGAACACATGCATAACAAAAGTATGGGCTATTGTAGAGTTGTGCCGACGCAGCACGACGAGGCTCGACGAGTTTTTGAACGTTATTGGCAATGGCTACAATAGGTTGCAAGGCTTCGAATAGCGGCAAAGCACTTTTCAATTTCCATGTTGCCAAAGTTGTCTTTCACAAACCGGTGCTTAGTCTTCAGATTTTAAAGGAACCATGAAATTATTTTTCAACTTCTTCCTGCCTATAGTTTTTCTCGTCAACTCAAATGCGAAATGAGAAATTAAGAGGTCGGGAAGTGCTTGGACACCGGTCTGATGATTCCAAGCTTTCACCATCCTTTATATGCATGTCATGGAACCTGTCCTTCGCGAGCGATGATAAGTGCCGTCGTGGCACTCATTGGCCGCGAACGCCAATTCAAATATTCGTCTGCGGATTGATTGTTGACGGGCGCATATGTCCGAGTGACGCAGTGCTCCTGCTCCAACACGGCTCCATCGCTCGGCTGGGAGAACTTCCGTTTCCGGTAGAAAGGCATACTTTACGTCACAGCCACGTGACTTAACATGTTAGTGGTCGAGTCTGGTCGAGCGGAGGAGGAAAGCAGACGTGAGTTTTCACCTTTTTTATTTTTTTTTATCGCAAAACTGGAGGCAAGAAAACGAAAATGGATTTCTGCTCCGGGTTTTATGGACATCGAAGATGAATTG
>JAZHYW010045723.1:0-18437 GCA_037355805.1 Ixodes ricinus
CTATACCTGTTTCTGGCCAAGTGCAATGGCATTGCTGTGTATCCATCTTTAGTCTGTTATTTCGGTCTCGATTTGTTTTCTCCCTTTGTTTTGGTCTTTCTCTCAACTTGTGCCTTTTCCCCTTTTTTTCTGCCTCTCTTTCTCTGTTGTAGTGTTTTGTTCTGTGTGTTGACAGAGCAGGCACCATCATTATCATCGGCAGATTGGTGCCATCGGCTCCGCAACTGCATGTTCCGTTTCGGCTGCTTCGAGTAAGAGGGCATTGGGGCTTGGAAGAAGGGACTCCTCTTTTCTCGCATCTTTTTGCCTCCCTGTACCTCTGTCGGCTCACTAAGCCGTAAGTGCCCGAATCTTCAGTGTCGCCTAGGGGGCATTGGACACGGGTGCAGCATCAGCTTTCGGTCCGTGTTTTCGCCGATTGAACACGGCCGAATGCCGACCGCGTCCAAATCTGCGTGTTGG
The DNA here is from genome assembly GCA_037355805.1 of Ixodes ricinus. NCBI lineage: Eukaryota > Metazoa > Arthropoda > Arachnida > Ixodida > Ixodidae > Ixodes > Ixodes ricinus. The sequence continues at coordinate 463 of JAZHYW010045723.1, forward strand.
CGTTCTACCGGCTCACGCCGAGAGACCTTTAGCCAGTTCGTTTCACGGCACCGTCGCCGCACGCGTGCCCCCTCGCAGCGTGGAGCGGGTTCGTTTTTGAGCTGCTGCACTCCCACAAGTGGTTGCATTCTCTGAGTTCGTTTCAGTGCTGGCACCCCACGCCCACGTGTGCATGCACTTGCTGCACCGAGAAAATCGGGAGTGCGCCAAAATGCAATCCTGTCATGCCTTGCTCCGGCAAGGAGCGGGAACAGGCGACGAGGGTTCGTCTGCTACGATGTGTTGCAGAACCGAAAGGAAAAAAAAATAGATTTTCGGATCGGCGTCGCGTTCCGCGGGCAAAGGAAGCAAACGCGAGCTTGAATTGTGAGCGTCTGCTATTCATGAAGGAAGCAATTGACAGACCGTGCTTTATTTGCAGGTTTTAAGCAGCTCTGTTGCCGTACAGATGCTGAAATATACCAGTGTGTAAAAAATTGCTCAGAACAAACGCATCAGCGGCCCCCAAGATGTTTATCACCATCCGTGTGCGGAAAAATTGAACAATTGTTGACAAAACACCCCCAGCAGGAAACCTGTGACTGCCCAATAGCATCAGAGAAAGCTGAACATAATGACTTTACTCCAAGGCTTGGGCAACATCATGTTTAACATTTACCTACGTCAGCTATCTTGACCCGTTGTATTTTGTTTGAGAAAGCTCTTGTTCTTGACGCCTCACCAAGGCTAAAATCTGATCCAACTGTAACGACGATTTAAATTGAAAATCCCACGAAACGTTTTGCTGGATATTCCAACAGTCGTTTTAAGCCGTACCCTTTCAGTGGTTCGTGCATAGTACCATGCTCAAACGGATCAAGCTTCTGCTCAGACATTATTATCAGTTTTCTTCAGTGCAAGCGGTTATAAAGAGATCGCAGCCAGCTGCTTTGTAGACAGCTGGTTGCGGAAATTCACGCCGTCTGTAACTATCTCTACGGTAGCCGAGTTGCTTGAAGTCATCGCAAATATAAACTACAGGTCGCAGCAACCAACGTTTCGCAGATAAACGTTGGTAGCGACATGCACTCTCGCATTCCCACCCATCACTCTGAACAGAAAGGCGCTAGTTTCGGTTTGGAGGTCGGTACCTTTTCTACAACATAGATGGCGGCAGCATCCAGTCTTCTGCACTCGGTGCATTTGGCATGATTCGTTTGAGTCCAGTTCTCCGTGCAACACTCTGCGAGTGCAATGCATTCTGGGAGAGAACTCGAACAGTGCCAGTGCGTGTGAAATTTAACTCGCTATTTGTTACCTCTGTGAGTTTCTTCTTTCCCCTCGTTTTCTTTTGAGTCTCGTTGCCCCCTGTTTTCTTCCAGGGTCGCCCGCCGAGGCCGTAGGCGAAGCGGCGGCTCGGGACCTCCTGCGTGGAACTCGAAAGAGACACCTGCGTCGACAGCTGTCACCTCCAAAGACTCAGGTAAGTTTCTGCAAGTGCATAGTACACGGGTTCGCTCCCTCACCCCCGGGCCTCTGCACCCTCCCCGACTCGCTTTCCCCCTCTTCCAGTGTGAGTCCTTTCACCCTCCCCCTCCTTCACCGAGTATACGTACAAAATCCTCGGGTCAAAAAATGTTGCTGCTAGTCAGGAAGTCTTCATTGTCCGTCCCCCTTTCTGTGTATCTTCCTCATGCAATAGTGAGGCCTTCATGTTTCTGCTTTAGATCTGCGCTCGTCTGTGGAGTGGCAGTCAAAAATAAATTTTGGGGTTTTACGGCCAGAAACCAACGACGGGCATTCTGGGTGCCGCCCAGCGGAGGATCTGAGGACACTTGGACCACCTGGGGATCTTTGACGGGTGCAAACCCAGGGGCCAAGATTGCGTCTGCAATAAACTAGGTTGCGGTGGCACTCGGCCGATTCAACCCTGGCTACATGGGGATCCGTAGGACAGCGTCTTCACTTCGGAGCTACTCCAGCGCCAGAGTGGCAGTGTCAACTAAGAAGGTTGCTTTGCCGTTTTTCCTTCTCGTGCATAGGAAACGCAGGTTTTTCTATGCTTCTGCTTTTTTTTTTCCTGAAGCCTACGCTTGTAAAATTTGAGACCGACCAATGCACCACCTAAAGATGGCTTTGTAAGTGGTGCCCCAGTGCACTCCTTTGTTGGTGTATTTATAAACGACATTTTGACTCCCAAACAGCATTCTAGAACACTCCTGCACTTTGTACACGCCCTCACTCCCCGCCCTCTTGACCTCGTACGCTTTGCCTCTGTTTTAGCGGGCGATGGAGCGTCAGAGAATGTCTGGCATCGGCGACGGAAAAAGTGATGCGGTGAAGACATCTTTCACAACGGGGGAGCAGACGACACACCACAGGCCGGACGGCGGCAAAACTTGGATTCTCATTTCTGCTCGGAACTTATTAGAAACCTCCGAAACTAGCTCCGATTTAAAACATTTGTTCTTCTTCGGTCGCCATGAAATTTTTTTCTATGTCCGCCGAAGCGTATTTTATTGCTTCGGCAAAAACTGAAATCCAAATTGGCACTGAAAAATGCCTAGGTGATGCTGGGAAATCAGGTTCTTTTCATTACTGTCGCCGACTGGTTTTTCGGATTTCACAGGGACCGAAAACGTCCGAATAATAGAGAGTCCAAAAAAATTCACAGCAGACTAAAAAACTTTGCCTTTATTACGTCTAAGCGGGCTTGAAACAGCCATCAATAGTGCCTTGATTCAGGTTACCCTGCGCGCCTTGCTTTAGTTCATCCTCCGCTTGCGTTCGGCCACTTTCTATTAGCTTGAGGATTGCTGCCTTCTTTTCTAACGTTATGGTCAGAGTACTTTCTGCACTTCTTAGTGACACTTTGCGTTGGTGAAAGAATTGATGGGGCCATGACGTCCTTGCCAGAGTAGATCTGAAACACGATTCACTGAGACGAGATGAGAGACGCAAGCCCACGTCTGCAGAATGGCAAATGAACAAAGCAAAATGGTAACAGCGATGACTGACAGCGACGTGCAGCTAGAGGGAAAAAATCCGTAGCATAGCGCCACCTGAGTGGTAGGACTTAGCAGTACTCAAGTGGCACTGTCGAACCAAGCCAATTCTTGTACAGCCAACATTAAATCTTAAATGGCTGCTTCTCGGTGGTGTTTTCCGTCGATCGCTCGCGACGATTTTGTCCGGAAAAGCTCGAGGTACAGCTAAGCACTTCTTATGAGTTGTGAATGCAAAGCATGCAAGCCGTTCGTCTGCTTTGCATGGACGAGCAGGTTTCGTCACTGTCGACGTGGCGGCCACCGACGATGTGGATGCTAGAGGCGGCGCCATGTTCGTCGGCAGCGAGACAAGCAGGAAGCACCGCCGACGATGTGGATGATGGAGGCGACGGAGCATGTTGGTCGGCGGCGAGACGAGCAGAAGCCTCCGAGCGTGCGCCAACGTATCCGTTTTAACCGGCGCGGGGCCTGTAGTGGCATGGGGTTGTGGCGGTTAGTTCTGTCGGCGTGCTGGCGGCACTGAGTGCCTTCATACACGCGCGCTTTTGCTTGAGTGGTGACATCTCAGCCATTTTTCCGCCCAATCGTTTTTTTATGCATTTTGAAGTGCGCAATCCGGTGTCACTCAGCTCGAGCGTGTAGCTTTGGCTAATGCATCGACGCCATTTCATCGCCCAGTCACGCACAGAGTGCGCAAGAGCGTCACGCCCTGGCACATTCAGGGCAGCAATGGATGTCTTCACCCTGAGACAGACAGACATGCAGGCACCCTAGGTGGCACGGACACGCAGCGCATCTGGCGGCAGTCATTAGCCGTGTTTACATGAATGCGACTTAGTCGCATCGAATCCAGTTGTCGCATTCGATGCGGTCATGTAAACGGCATAATGCGCTAGAGAAGCGCATCGCATTCAAGTCGCCAGACAGAGGTGGATCGAGATGGCGAGTGCGCATTCATTCAGCCCATGTAAACGGAGGTCGCATCACATTTCGGCACGGGGAGGATTATGGGAAGGCGCTTGCTGCAGGAGCGAGTGAACAGCTGAGAACATGGCGGCGGCCAACTTCGCCGGCGGCGGCGGGGAGCGGTTCCGTGTGGTCGCCCGCAGTTCCTCCCGAGAAGAAACGCGAGCTTTATTGACAAACTAAATGAGCGGAATATCACTGAGCTGTTCGGAGAGGGCGGCTTCCGTCCAAGCCTTGCGAAATACGATTCGCGTGTCCAAGGGAGTGCCTAGAGGTTTCGGCGCAAACACGAACGACGCCGAGAGCTCCGAAAGCACTGCATGGTAGTGCAGAACGAGCAGCTCCTACCCTCGATGCCGCCCCTGGCAATGCCGGAGCCTTTCGGCCTCGGGGTCGGCCGTGATTGGCAAGGTATGGCGAGACGAGCGCGGTGGCGTCCTCAGAGCAGTTCACGACGATCTCGCTCGCCAGGCCGTGCGCGACGATGTCGCCTCTGATCCAGAGTGGCCCAGCGGCCCGACCTGGAGCCCAAGACGTTTGGGTTTTGATGTTTCTTCCGTCTTCAGTAATTCTTTGCACAGCATCGAAGACTGCGGGCACGACATTTACTTTCTAGCCGCTGAAAGCGCTCAACGCCTCCACGAACCTCACGTGCGATGCACTGGAAAACGTGGTCACGTGATGCGGCCGGGTGCCGGAAACGCAGCTTTAACTTTGAGCTTTGACACGGCGTGGCGCCACCTTCGTAGTAGGGCTGTGTGCGCATTCATGTAAATGCTGCCGCGTCGGCTTCTTTCGGAGGACGCATTGGAGTCGATGCGCTGAAGTCGTATTCATGTAAACGAGGCTATTGAAACTGACGGCGTAGCGGCCAATGGGAGCCTTGTCGCCGCGCGCCAGCCAATGGGACCTTTGGGATCAGGGAAACTAGGTGTCGTTTTGCGCTTCAAACTGATGACGGCGGCTCGCTCCATGGGACAGTTATTGCTTTCGCATTAAAAATCGGACTTTCGGACTTCAAGTTGTTTGAAACATTGGTCGTGAATATGCAATTATTTCCATCAAGTAGATCACAGTTCCTCCTTTAGGTCCAAAAAATCTAAGAAGTTTGAATTATCGCCATCCCAAAAATCAGTCGGCGACTGTATAGCTGTTAATATGCTGTAAAGCCGGTTCACACATACATCTCTGCGCGTAAATCAACACTAGGAACAGTGCTGATGCAGTGTTATCTTAAATATAATTTTGTACTGATGCATTGCTCTATCAAGGCTATATTACTAATTTATAGGGATGTGTAAATAGCCACTCATTTGCTTTCTACTTTACCTTATATAATGTCTCATTTACTTTGTACTTTACGTCAAGCACTTTCATATACATACTTTACCCAACACTGTAACCAGGCTAGACTCTATCTCACGTACATCCAAGCAAAGCTGCTGATAGCTCCCTTTTAACACTCTGGTAAAGAAGGCCTCTGAATGAGTCGCTGAATAGGTGCGGCGTGTCAACAGCATAGCCAAGAACAGGAGCTGAGAATTGGGATCCTTTAGGGATGGTGCAGTTAAGTCAGGCCAAAACATGCTTTTACTTCTAAACAAGTTGTTGGTTCATGAGATTCAGGCAGGTGTCCCAACGTTTTCAAAGAACTGTTTGCATTAGTGTATCATCATGTACGAATGAGACGCCAACGTTAGAGGCCTTCGATACATCAAGTGCAGAGGGTGTGCATGTCTGCAGTTTTATCAGCCTCGAGGTAGCGCAGCCACGTGCTCCATCGTTTGTCTTTCATTCGTTCCTTCTAGCTAGGGCTCCCTGTTTTCGGTACTTACTTTGATGGTTGCTGAATATTATCCCCCACCCGGTTTCACTTTAATTGGAGAAAACCTGAAAAATCCCCACTTGGAGCTGTCCTTGATCGAGAAAAACTACAAGCTATGAGGGAACAACTATTCTTCTAAAGTTTAGGTTGGGTTCCCCACACCAAACTGTCTGGCGAGGCTGCTTGTGAGAAAAAATAAGGCCCAAAAAAGCACCCCTGAATTTGAAAGAAAAAAAACTATACGAGCTTGATCGTGCCGACAAAGACCAGGGGGCACAAAACGTGGTCCCCGGTCGTCGTTAGCCAGGACAAGACGCAAACAAACTTCCGCGCCACATCGGCACTACCTTCTATGGCTCTCGCGCGATGCGCGGCATCAGTGAAGCGAGCAATTACGCGGTGCGACGTCGCACCACTCTCGCCGGCATGTCTTGCTGGGAGTGCAATCCTTCGAGAGTAACCGTGCTATGCAGCTCAGTGGCCATGGTATCCGACTGCCACCGCACCGACCCAGGTTTGAGCCACGCTGGGGCACCTTTCCTGCTTTCATTTTACGTGGGCCTTTGTAAGCTTTGTATATAAGCTTAACGTGATGTGATGCTTCCAGCGTGTTGCTCTGTTCGTGACGCTTGTTCAATCTTCTTGTAGAAAACTGCCGACAAAACGCATTCTGCATTAATGAACCCTGAAAACGGGGAACCCTCCCTATAGCCTGTGTGTTTTTCCTCCTGCCCCATTTTACCACAGCGCAGTCGACTGCAATCTGGTAAAAAGATGGTCTTCTCTCGCAGCTGGTGGTGTTCGCGGCACTCGCAAGCGGAAAGTCGCGCATCCTGTCTGGGCCGTTGACGCTACACACGGAGACGGCCATACACGTTGCTCATCTACTCACGACGGCAAGTGTGCTTCTTTGTCCTCGGTGCCCGCGCCTACTGGGACGTGCGGCTTCTAAAAAACGCTTTTCTCGAAAGTGCCTAGATAAGACGCGTGCCATATTTTTCGGACTCTGGTCCGTGCCTGGTGTATACGTAGTTCGCACGGGCGAATTTCGGTTGAGTTGAGTTGAGAAGACGTAAGGAAAGGCTTTTCCTTAGATGATCTGCACTCGAAAAATGGCCGCTTTATTAGCTCACAAAGAAGCTTGCATCGTAAATACGGTGATGAAGTGCTACGCCATTTGCTGCCAAGCTGCACCATAAACACGAGTCTGCTGCACATCGTGCCAAAATGTCATTTTTGCTAAATATATAGCGCTATACCTGCTTTGAAATGAGCAAAAATGAGCGAAATGAAGGAAAACAAAATATTGGTTGAAACTAATATTTAAAGAACCAGAAAGAAAGTGGAACAAAAATATACAGGAGGGAGAAAGAGTGAAAGTTTATTAATTACTTTCAAGTAGATAACTTTTTAATTAGTGAGATTATAGGTATGGTTTCAGATTAGAAACTCGATCAGGATCATTGAATGCCACTAGATCAACTTATTCTAGAAATATAAAAGGCATGTACAGCCTTTTACTGCGTTCCGGAAAAACGCTCAATTCGGACGCAATCCTAGGCTTTAGTATCTCCTCGCAGCGCATCAGAGTGTCAGCGGTCTTGCCTCCTTGAACCAAGGCGTGCAGCTACCGTTTTGACTTGTTTGTAACAGGGAAGGAAGTGCAGCGTACGTGTGTTTCATGCCTCGGCCTCGGAGACAAGACTGCTGGCGCTCTGAAGCGCTCCGACGAGATGCTAAAATCTAGGAACATGTCCAAATTGTGTGTTTTTCCAGAATGCAGTAAAATGCTGTACATGCCTTTTATATTTTCATTTGATCTAGTGGTATTCCATGACCTGAGCAAGTTTCTAATTGAAACCATACCTAATACATTTACTAATTAAAGGTGAAGATAACTACCTCTAAAAAAGTAATTAATGAACTACCATACTTACCTGCAAGAATGAACACACTTTTTTTTTGCGAAAAATCGACGATGCAAAGTTTGGGGGGGCGTTCATTACGCGACGTAAAATTTTTGCGTCCGTATTTACTCGCAATAATGAACGGACCTTTTATCCCGAAAAATCGACGTAACTTCTTATCTCTTTGCGCGCAGCGCGACGACTCCAAAACCAAACTGCGATGCGCTATGCAAAAAAAAAAAAAAATGCTCCTCTCTGTTTTTTTTTTTTTTGCTTCCGTTTTTTTTTGCGCGTTTTGCTTAGGCGAGGGCTCCTTCTCTTTCTTATCTCCTTGCGCGCGAGCGCGCGACCCAAAGTCCAGACTGCGCTTGTACAAAAAAAAAAAAAGAAATCCATGTTTTTTTTGTTTGCTTCCCTTGGATCTTTTTGTTTTTCTAAACGCCTTTTGCAAGTTGTTTTGTTTGCGCCACGCTGCCCATGCATTCGCGACCTCCCTGCACCAGGATAGAAAAGTGCGTTTATTTCGAGGGCTTCTCACTTCTCTTTCCAAAGTGCGAGGAGGAGGCGAGGGCAGGATGCTTCATTATGTGCGCTTTGCTTAGGCAAGGGCTTCTCCGCTTTTCTTTCTTATCTCCTTGCGCGCGTGCGCGCAACCCCAAGACCAAACTGTGCTGTGCAAAAAAAGAAAAAAAGCTCCTCTTTATGTTTTTTTCTTTTCTCTTGGTCCCGTGTTTTTTTGTTTTGTTTTATGCCGCCTTTCGCAAGTTGTTTTGTTTGCCCACGCCCATGCATTCGCGACCTCCCTGCACCAGGATAGAAAAGTGTGTTTATTTCGAGGGCTTCTCACTTCTCTTTCCAAAGTGCGAGGAGGAGGCGAGGGCAGGATGCCTTCGTTATGTGCCCGTTGCTTAGGCGAGGGCTTCTCCCCTTCTCTTTTCTTATCTCCTTGAGCACGGCGCGGGACCCAAAGTCCAAACTGCGCTGTGCAAAAAAAAAAAAATAAAAAGCCCGGGACCCAAAGTCCAAACTGCGCTGTGCAAAAAGAAAAAAAGCTCCTTTTTATGTTTTTTTTTTGCTTCTGTTGGATCTTTTTTATTTTTTTTTTAACGCCTTTGTCAAGGCATTTTGTTCTCGCCCACGCTGCCCATGCATTCGCGACCTTGCTGCACCAGGATAGAAAAGTGCGTTCAGTTTATTTCGCCGGCGTGGGGGAGGGGGTCAAACTTTTGACGTTCAGAGTGAAGAAAAAAAAGTCGAAATTTCGAGAGCCGACTTGGGGGGTGCGTTCATTACGCGAGTGCGTTCATTGTGCGAGTAAATACGATACTTATACCGAACCTTATTAATTTTTCGAAATGGGCCTTTTGGTGAGATTATTACGACATTAACCTTTTTCAGTGCAACGCATACTTTTCGCAGGAACGATTTTGTCCGTGTTTCCAGAAACAATCTATATTTTTGGCGTGTCTACTCAATACATTTATCGACTTCGATGCTGTGATGTTGGTCATGTCACGGGGTTAAAAGTCACGAGAAAAATGTATAAAATGGTGGTGTGGTTGCTGCTCAGAAACAACCAGGGTCTTCTGCTCCTGATGAGATCGCTTGATTATACATTAAACCCTCATTTGAGCAAACTTTAAGGAATCCAAGGAAATAGATCACTTAGCTGAAAGTTCACTATACTGAATATATTCACTAGAACATGGAACAGCATAGGCCACAGCATCGAGTCAAAAGTGTGAAATGCAATTTAATGAGTCATGGACATCGATATATACAAAGTGCATAACAGTTACGTTGCTGCCCTTCTCATTTAAAAAAAAAAAAATTCATTTGCATTTGTGTTTTTAAAGCGCATGAAGTAACAAAGGTGTCCAGAGAGTCTATGTTTTTTTGCACTTCCTCTGGCACAGCTTATTGCTGTGACGAAGCCATACCGCAACGCCATCGACCACTTGCCTTTGACCCTTGTCCAGACGCTGAAGGATTTTGAGCTTGTCTGATAGAGACAACTGCTTCCGTTTCGTCGTACTCATTACGAAAGTGGGCGTGCAAACTGCCGTCCTGCCGTTGTTACCCAAAACTAAGATGGCCAAACGGAACCGATGACAAAGAAAAAACAGTCACACCATGTGGTCCGTTTCGTCTACCGTACCGCCGCTTTGCCTCGGCGGCGCTGTAAGCGCCAGCAATGATACGCCGCCGCTACTGAGGCGGCTGCCGCGGGGCGGCGGGCATCGGCTACGCCAGCACTGCGGAGGACAAAACTTCGTTGAACTGATTGCAAAAATAATCCTAGGTCCACCGATTAACTTCTTTGAACTGAACTATTCGCTATTCCGATATTCGTTAATTCGTTTAACTGAAACATTTTTGCATAGAATGCATAAGAAAACTGCCGGAGATTTTTTTAAAGTTTGTTATTCTGAAATATTTGTTAAACCGACGTTCGCTCAAGTTAGAGTTTACTGTAGTTGATTTAGCCCGTAAATATAATTTGTGTAAACTGCCAGCAAAATCCAGCATTACTGCTAGATAAGTCTATCAATAATCAACAAAATGCATACTCCAAGTATTATGAACCTATAAAAATCAAGAATATTGTAAACCACAAGAACAACCATCCACAAATACTATAAAAACCTATACTCACACTTTCAAAGTGACACTGCTCTTTAGCGGCGTTGGGACCAGAGTGAAGTCAATATTCGCTGCTCTTTCGATCGACAGCTGTGCGGGAATGAGCTTGACTATCAAATTTCTTCAAATGTAGACCAGCGTATTCATTTCTCTTTCTCGGCACAGCTTTTTAAAATTAGAGGTTAATCTACAATCAAGATCAGGGAAGGTAGACCAGTCATAGTATTGAGCATAATTTCTGAGCCTATCGCGCTAACCTGATGACGCAGCACTTGAGCCGGGTAAGGTAACCCGAGCTCTTGAGGGCCGCTGTGTCGGTGCCGCTCGGTCGAGCGAAGAAAGTTCTCTCGGGGGCCGTTGTGTCGGTGTGTGCGTACGTCACCACAGCCTCGTTATGGGGTCAGTGTTAGCATTTCCCAAAGGGGGACATGTGTTGCGTTTCCCAAAGGTTATGCTAACAGAAACCCAGAGCAAAACCAACCGTCGACAGCAGAGCGGCAACTGAGCACGCCCGCATTCCACCGTGCCGCGGCACAACACCTTATTTAGCGTGAGCTACACTGGCTGAGGTTGAGCAGTTTCGCGTGGCTGTCAAAGAGCTGTGCTGTGCAAGCGCGAGGAGCAGTGACGTCACACGACACACAGCTGGCGCACCAAAGCCGCCGCCGCCGCGCGTGCCTCGCCGGTGTGCGCATTCCAGAGGAGTGACGTCATTGCCGCGGCAGATGCCCTGGTGCCGCTGCGTGCCCAGCTGTGGACCTCCGTTGCGCAGTAGCCAAGTCTGATGCTGCACCGGAGCCGCTTGATAGCGCCTCTCATTTTGTGCGCAGAAGCTCACGCTATGTATATCCTGGCATAGCCGAGCTAAGCCACCGCAATTTCTTTTTTAGATAACAAAGCCGTAGTGCTGAATGAGATGGCATCATCAGAGAAGGCCAAGGCTGGGCACAGATTGGATACAACGATTGCGTCAACGTTCCACTCAAAACTTGACTCGGAAGCCGAAGCGCTAACGCAGCACTCGTTGCCAATCTACGTCCAGCGTTGGCCTTCTCTGATTAAGACATCTCATTTATCACTACGACTTGGTTATCAAACAGGTGTTACACGGTCCCTCCTCCTCTCTGGCTCTGCGCCAGCTGTGCGCGTGACTTTGCCGAAAACAAAAGGGCTCGTTTTGAAGAAAACATGGCGGTGTCTGTCAGTTTGTCAGCGTCAGGGTGAGAGGAAGAGGTTGACGCGTGCTCACGTCAGCACTTCGGACCAATAAAGCTTTGCACGCAACAACTGAAAAAAAAAAAAAAGAAAACACCACCAGGTTTTTGTCAAAACAAGCGTTCTAATGCTAACGCATTAAGGAAGAAAAGAGTGGCTGATTTGCGGGTTTGATGCGATCCGGACTTCGTGAGAGAGCCTTCCTGAACTTCCGATACCTCCGATAACGGTGCTAATGATGATACGATGCATGCGCAAAAGCATCAGCAGAGTATTGGGTATTTATCGGAGTCATCGGAATGATCTGGTAAAACTCAAATACTCTGAAGAGCCAGACGTTAATGTTAGAATGGATATGTGCTTGCCTTTCTACAGGGCTTATTGTTGTTGGGCGTTTACAAGTTTACAGTTCTCATTCATCATGGCCTGAAGAATTAGCTTCCTACAAATGCTTAGGAGGAGTTATTAAAAAGATCTAGGCATTTGACAGATCCCACATGTCTATACTTTTGTTTGAGGCTACACAAAAAACCTCAAATTACCACAAGTTGCCGTGAATCTTGTTTGCTTTCTCTTCAACATTCCATCTTAGACTCAGTTGTGGGTTTTACGAAACTAGCTGCTCAACAAAGGGTCTATATGATATGAGCTTATGACGTTTTAGGAAACAGCGGCCATTTGAGCAAATCGAAGTTTTAGCAAATAACTGTGTTGTGTGTTAAACCAACCCCCACCACCCCCCGCCCCGCCTGCGTTCTTGTTACTTCGCGGTGGCAGTGTGCGGTAGCTCCTAACAAAAATGTTAACCCACCTGGCCTACCCGTAAACGCCGCTTCGCGGCAGCCAACTATTCGGTAAAGTGTCCTTTGATGAAAAGTCTGCGATCACTGAAGCGTCGTTCGACCAACTGAGTGCCAGCTCTTGACATGCTAATTTGATAGACTGCCACCCCCCCCCCCCCCCAAAAAAAAACTAGCGACGAAAGAAGAGACAAAGGCAGGGATGGGGAGGGGAGTTCCAGCACTGCCGCTGTTGGAGCCATCTCTCAGAAGTGTTGAGCAGATATTTGTTTGGTGCCATACTTGAGTTTGCCTTTCTCCAACAACGGGCCTCATGTCACTAGTTTCGCCCTGCTACGGTAGAAGCTACAGCTGTACTCTCCTGGCCACAGCACAGATGCATGTGGAAGACGTGATAATGAAGTGATCTCGTCAAAAGTACAAGATTCTGGTTCTTCCTTATCACAGTTTCTACCATCCTAGTATTTCCCAAAGTTTGCTCGCGACTTTTAGCTCTTGACATCGCTGACATCGTCTGAAAGTTTAAACGATGTCGGCAATCATCCGGGTAGTGCAGTTAGCGAGAAATCTGTGTTTCACCCTAAGGCAAAACGCAGCCAACACTACGAGCCGGTAGGACCAACCAAACAGCAAAGAAAGCACGACATCATAACTTGTCATCTTTCTATTCATGTTCTTTAATTGGCTAGACCTGTGGTTCTCAAACGAGGGTCCGCGGACCCTTTGGGGTCCGCGAAGGCATTTTCAGGGTCCGCAAAGCCCTGCCTCATCAGTCAAGCCCGGCAATAAAAGTTGTCTCTTTTCAAGTCCAGAAGAAATGTTTCAGTTTTCGGGCAAGTTTTCGCATGTGTATGTGAATAAGAGAGGTCTACTTTACAATAGCCCTTAGTTATGTCTTTATTGAATCATTATTAAATTTAAGCTATACCTTTCCTCTCCTTTCACCACGGACGTGGTCCTCCATCATCTCCGCCGATCCACAAGGGGTCCGCGAAACATATATGGTTAAGAACCACTGGGCGAGACCAATCAAGTGCAGTCAATGTTCCGTGACTAGCAGTTTTAGTAATGTTTGTTGTATGTGTTCAAGCCTTCAACTGTGTTCTGACTTAAGGTGACACAAACTATACAGTATGAGAAACACTGTTTAAAAATGTACCATTTTCCTTTCCCTCTATACTTCTTTAAATATTATTGGTCACTAATTATTTCTTCATTCTTTTTTTTTTTTTTTTGTTGAAGCTCATTTGGCACAGGTGGGGCACAATTTTTAGCAAAAATGGCATTTTGGCGCAAGATGTAGCAGACTTTCGTTCGTGGCACAATTTTGCATAAATGGCGCAGCAGTTTTGTCACTGGATCAAGAAGGTCGACCATGCATATAGGTGTAATATTATGAACAAACAAATGGACTGGTTTTAATGTTACTATTATTCTGAGCATCAAATGAAATGCATAGATACACTTTGTATCCTATATAATCAAAAGTAACCGTTTTTTATATGTTACAACGACAAAGCGTGATGCTGTTGGGATGCAAACTTTAGTGTCTTTATATACTGACTTCGCTTCCTTATTGTGAATGTTTCGCTGCTATCACTAAGCAAGGCTTTGCACTTTTAATAATTATCCTTTCAACCCTTGTGCTGTCACAGAGTCGCCTACATACTCAATGGGCACCAGTGTCAACTTCGATTCCTGTGCCTACTCTAATATTGTCACACAAATGCCGACAATAAAAACGGTCAAAACATTTTACGAAGTCAACTGTGATGTTGTTCGCATAATAAGTGAATTTAATTAGGCAGCAGGTATAAGCGTCGGAGGACGCTTACCTAAGTGAGGCAAGAAAAGCAGTGAAATCTGACGGGAAACACTAATATGACGCATTCGCCAAGGTACGGAGGGAAGCCCAGAGCAGCAAGTTGAAGCCACCTTACGGCGGTCACGTCGTGCGATTTCGAGGGGGCAGCATTCATGTGATGGAGGGTGAAAAGATCTACAGTTACTACTACTCTGTCTCTGCAAACCTATGCCTCGTGTCTCTCTTATAACAATAGGCTCTCACGTGACACAAAATTTTTTCGGCCAAGTTGCTACACGGTACGCTTGACTGTGACGAGGAAGCTGACTTCAATGCGGTGCTTCCCGAGTATCCGTGCCGGGAAAACCTGCAAGTGTCTGCAGCACTGCTTTACACAGATATTTGTTCCAAGTGTCCAATGACAAGGTTGCAACAAACATACAATCTGATGTTTCTACTTAATTATACATATTTAGTGGAGCTACCTCTACCGACAATTTGTGCGAGATAAAATGAGAGCACGTAACAGATGAAGCGCAAAAATTAAATGCCACCCGTAAATAGGCTTGTTTGATCAAAAGGAGACAAAAAATGTCGAACTTGGAGACCAAGATCAGTGGTAAAAGAATAATAACACCAAAAAGGCTAGATGCTAATCATAAGCCATTCATCATCGTAGGATGTTTCCCATCAAACTTTAATGAGTGAGGTCAAATAGATTTAATACATCAATGAAACACATCCTCTTATCTGTTATCCAGAATTGGTTGCGATTATCAGTGAAGCCAATAGATCAGTCTTCAACTCAACAAAGAACTGCACTCTGTGTTGCAATAGTTGTGTCAAACGTGCAACGATATTACAGTGAAACCCGTTTAGAAATTGAACCCACATGACAGTAAATTATTGTGCAATATCGAACTCACTTGGAAGATTTAAATAAAAATGCATGTAAAGTATTTTTATAACGAACGTAACATATTGGCTATATCAAACTTTTTCGCAGGGAAGGCTTCCAGAAAAGCGCAAAACAATTGTCTCCGAGCCTGTCTCTTCCCCCAAAGAGGAAGCAGCGAAAGCAAGCGAATGCCGAAAGCTCGTAGTTGCAAACGAAACTGAGCTAAGCGCAGCTGATTCAGAAGGGGAGAAAGCTAACACGATGCACTGTACGCATGCACAGAAGAACACAAGACAACTTTTCATTCCAAAGCGTGCTGCCCACAAAGAGAAGTAGATTGAGAAGGGGAGATAAGCTAAGAAGAACTAGAGCACCAAAAAGCAGAAGCACGAACAAAAGCCATTGTTACAAGGTAGGAAGTCAGCAAACATGAGAAGGAAAGAGAATTTAGTCGCCTACAACGATCAACACATCGTGGAAGTTCGTTGTAAGTGTTTTTCGCTACATCGAACTACTTGCTATATCGAACTGATCATAGCGTTTCTGCTGTTCAAGTTATAGAACGGGTTTGATCTATCACTTTATACCTTCGTGGCATGTAAAGCACATATCTTGTGTTTTGTCTCGCTTTTACAGGTGCAATGCCACAAGAGCCAAAGTTCATTAATTACTGAGAAGAATACCCCGTTGCTCATTTGGTGAAATCGCGAGGCGATTGAAACGCATCTTTCCGCACATTAGAGGGAGGCACTAAAAGAGGGGGGGGAGTGCAAGTGATTGTGTGTATGACAAAGCTCCATCCTCCACAGGTGGCATTCTCCTCGGCGGGTAGCATACATCATCTCCGCTGCAAGTTCTTTGTTCGCTGTAGTGTTTCTGACAGTTTTTAGTCAACAAAACCAACGTGCCCTTTAAGATACTATTACCTCTACCCTTTCTCAAAGGCCCAGTAAAGAAGCCGTAGATTTTCAACATGCACAAAAAGGCAAGGCAGCCACTGCTATGACTAGCAGACGACGGCAGGCTGCTTTTGAGTATCCTCTATATTCTCAGTCGAGCCCGGTACCGTGATGTCACTGCATCGTTGCACGAGGAGTGGACAAACTTGCCGCCGTGTAGTAGTTGCCATGTTTTCTTTAAGTTTTTTTATGCATCACTGAAAGCAAAGGGCAACAGAAAACTCTTTTTGTCAAAAGCCGGACAGATGTAAGGTTTGATCGACTTAAAAGAAAATTATTTTACCGTAACTATGTGTAAAGCAGAATTTTCTTGTAAGGTTCTGATCAGGCTACAACTACTAGTATACCATAGAACCTTGCTCTTCAGAAAAAAAAAAAAAAAAGGAACATTTCTGTATAGTGCTTTATAATAAAAGATCATTACAATTGGAAAAACTAACTCGGACTATGCTTTAAAGTGAGATGAAGGAAGGATCTCATTCTGCGGTGTAATGCCGGAGCGACAACCTGCAAACACTGTTCTTCACATCTCGCATCTTGTCTTTGCAGGCCAAGTTTTCGACGGTGCCAAAGGGGGACTGCGTCATCTTGGAGTGTGAGGGAGCGTCCTGCTCTCCCACGAACGCGTAATAAAAACTTAATTTATCGTTAATACTTTGCCATGCTTTTGGCTCACTGGAAGTCGCAGTTAGATGAGCCACCCAAATTTCGTCGGGGTATGCCGAGTTCCACGAGCGTCTGTTGTAGACGACGTGAAGCTCGCCAACTTATTGCATGACAGCCGCACCGAGGTTTTATGCGCGAATGTCTGACCGTACGCAGTCTGTCGTGGAAGTACCGTTAAGAAATTTTTTGGAATTCTTGAGAGATGGTCTGTTGGCTTTGAATGGCTTGGATTGCTTGTTTAACCTCCCACAGTCACTTCTGCCTCGAACGTCTATACCTTTGATAACACTTAGTTGCACATGCCACCAAACGGAGGGCAATAAGCACATGCTGGAGGTGGAACATGTACTTGGATCTTAACCTGTTCCAACTTACTATAGAATGCTTAGGTTAGTTCCTCAAATTAGTGTTTTCCACCATCGCGTGCCTTTGTGTCTAAGAGGAAAAAAGGAGTTGCTTGTTTGTCCAAACGGTGTTGTGCTGTGCACAGTCTTAAACGAATGAAACGCGATAGCCTCTCACGCTTGTAGCGCCACCCAACGCTCATCAGCGGAAGCTATCACAGCAGCCTGTGAGGTCTTCAAAGTAGCGAAGGTGCTAACTCTTAGCACAATACAGCAATTAGCTCCGCAATAACTTCTCATACATGTTCTTTTTTTTTATTTTCTTACATTAGGTTTGTGACAGGTCAGCTTTAGTTATTTAAATGTCTGCCCTTGCCCCAGTTTAGTGGTTATCTGCGTAGTATAGGGTGTTGTTTGCGAGAAATCTGAACCTGGCTTTTCACACCGCAAAAATAAACTGCCGAAGTTTCAGCACAAACCATTATCTTATTCAAAAGTTATAAGTGATTTTTTGAAATTTTCAGTGGGAAAATGGAGCCCATTTTTGCCCGTTTTCGGTTTCTGGCATTGTAGAGCTCCATGCACTCGAAAGCTCAGTCGGCCGCCATTTTTCCATTGAAATTTTCAGAAAATGCGCTTATAACTTTTGAATAAGATAACTAGGTGCTGAAGCTTGCACCTTGCTTGAACGGAGTTGGAGCTCTTCGACGAAGTTGCAGTTGAAAAATGTCTAGTTTATTTTTGTGGTGTGAAATTTAGTTTATTCTTGCGGTGTAAAAAGTCACGTTCGGATTGCTCACAAACACCCGGTAGATTGAAATAGGTAGAGATATTGGCGCGCTGGCAAGACAGTGCCATGCTCGCTCCTTGCCGATGCAAAATTATCAGGAGGGAAAGGCACTCCACGTACAGGCGTGCCATTTCAAGAACGTGACACCTAGCAATGCAACTGAACGAAGCA
>JAZHYW010045724.1:0-29553 GCA_037355805.1 Ixodes ricinus
CAGTATATTTCACACTGATTTTGTTCTTGACCTATATGTACTGGTCAGTTAGTCTTGATGCCACCTTGTAACGGTTCTGAATCCGTGGCATAGAAACACCCTGATCACAGCCCACTTTCCACTTTTGATGCATTAACCCTAATGTCCTAATTGGAAAGAATATTTCAAGAGCAAAGACCGCTAACTAGCAGAAAGCAAAGAATGGCCTTTTGGGAGAAACACATTCCCAGCTGTGAGAACAGCCTTTGGTTTGTCGGAGCCTGGCCACACCTTCAGGCCACACACTATAATGTGCTGCACGGCACTGATCAAAGTGTCTGCTAAATGTTACTTTCCTGCTATGCTACGAACCATGAAACAGCGCTTCATTTGCCGGTTTCTGCCCAGGTCAGGGAGAATGTTCCGTCCTGATATTCTAAAGACCTACGACAGAATGTGACACTGTTGAGTACTCAGTTGAGCCTCGATGTGCATCTCATAAAATGACAAGATGCACATCTTTTGCATGTCAGGCATTCAGGCAGCAGCATTCCTGATAACCTGAAGGCTGAATCCAAGATTGCTATGCTTCAATGTCGACTTGGATTGCCACTGCAACTACATGTCTACATGCCACAAGGTTCTTCAGGTATAGAAATTATGGGCCATCCTCTTATCTGCTGCAGTCCACCTCATGCCTCGAAGGCAAACAGTGTTGTCCCCGCACATATACTATAAGGAAGTATGAAATTCCCCAATTTTCGACTCCGATATGTCACAGTCACAAGTTCTGTGCAACTCTGCTCAGAATGCTAACAGAGTATAAGAAAGCAAAACCTAGTCACAGATGTAAGGCATGGTGCATATGTGATGTTTTGAAGAAGTCACAACCGAGCCAATCAAATTGTATGTAGAGAATTGAACACTGAAGACGAAGTCATAACTATATATGGCACATACATATATATGGCACACACATGAACACTGAAGACAAAATGGCATAACTATATATGGCACACACATGGAAACAGCCCTATAGGAAGTATGATATTGTTCAACTTTCCACTTATGGTAAATGTCACAGGCATTTGGTAGAGCACAAATGTTGGTGCAATACCGTACAGAATGCTGACAAAAGTGTAGGAAAGTCAAGCTCGGCTACTGATGTAGGGCATGGCGCATGTGGCGCATTGAAGCGGACTTTTAAAGGAAGAATTCATTTCTCTTAGTTTCGTGCGGATTGGTACCATGAAGAGAACATGCGAGAGAGTTTTAGGAGCAACATCTTTGTGCTCTGGACAACACACACCACAGAGATTGTCCAGATCCAATAAACTAGAAAACTTTCTGTAAAGACCTGTTTCATGCAAATGGTTATCAATTTCCTCTTTGAATATGTCTGTACCTTGTGCCAGAACAGCAACCACGGTTTCACATGGCCATTTAAGACCTTGAGCCATCAACGTTGAATCATACTCTTTAAAATAAAGCAGCATAAGCTGCGGGCTTAGAGCCTTCGGCACACTCATCAGACTCGTACACTGAGAGCATTGCCCAACTTTGGCTAGTGTGCGACTCGCACAGTAGGCTGCCAAGTAGGCTGCTGCGTTGTCCTCAAAAATATCCGTTTCTGGTACGGTATCTGAAGGCCCAGAGACATGATCATGGTCTGCATCCTCTCCACCGATTACATCTGGTGGCAGGTTGCCCGATGAGAAACTGCTAGCACAAAGCAGGACTTCATCCAGGTCCTCCTCATAGTTGGTCACCCAACTCGTCCGCATCAGAACCTCGGTCATGAGTGCCTTCACTGATGCCTTGAACTGTTGTGTCAGGGCTCTCCCGGAAACCCCCTTCTGACGAATGACAGAACAGGAGTTTTCAAGACAGTGTTGGTTCAGACGATTTGTCATCAAAAAGGAGAGTCCCTCAGCCTGCAGCTGTTCCCAGAGCTGCAAAACAGCAACAATGGTTGACCGGATGAAGTCAAGCTTTGTTCTTAAGCTCTCAACGTGTGTAGAGGATGCAGCCATGGCACGTGCGAAGCACTTTGCAGTGAGCTAGGGATCGTGAATTCAGTGTGTCAAACAGTTCGTCCATGTGTTCCACAAACTCTGCTGTGCCGGAACAGTTATCAATGCCACTGCTGCATGTTTGCATCATGCAGAGGCCAACAGCTACACTGTGGCTGAGTACCTGTGCAGCATATTTCACTCTGATTTTGTTCTTGACCTGTATATGCTGGTCAGTCAGTCTTGGTGCCACCTTTTGACGGTTCTTTGAATCAGTGGCATAGAAGCGAGCGATTACAGCCCACTTCGCCACTTTTGATCCACCAAAGCTGATGTCATATTTGGAAAGGATATTCCTTGTGGACTTAGAAGGTGTGGTGGATCTAAAAGGGCAAAGACAGCTGACTTACCAAAAGCAAAGAATGGCTTGTCAAGTGAAACACCCAGCTGTGAGAACAGCCTTTGGTCTGTCGGGCCCTGGTCACAGACGACCGCCATAACCTTCAGGCCACACTCTGCAAGGTGCTTCAGGGCACCGAACCAAAGTGTTTGCAAAATGTCACTTGGCGTTGAGGACGAGGATACGAAGTAGCTGAGCAATTGCTTCCACTTTCCTCCTATGCTATGAACCATAAAGCAGAGTGCTTCAGTTGCCGGTTTTTGCCCAGGTTGAGGAGAATGTTCCCACCCAAAATTCTCAAGACCTACGACAGAATCTGATGCAGTTGAGTACTGCAGCTGAGCTTTGATGTGCATCTCATCAAATGACAAAATGCAGATCTACATATCAGGCATTGAGGTAGCAGCATTCCTGATAGCCTGAAGGGTCATAGGACAGAAGCCAGGAACCTTCGCAACTCCAAGAATGCTACGCTTCAATGTTGACTTAAATGGTAGCTGCAAATACCTCTTCAACATTCTATATGCCGCAGGGCTCTTCAGGTACAGGTTAATGACCAGCCACTTATATCCTGCAGTCCACCTCATGCCCCAAGGGCAAACAGAAAATGCCTGTACCTGGCTTAGGACGAAGTTGTACACGTTGACGGACAGACAGGACTTGAGCTGTTCCAGCATTTGACTTCTAGTTGCCGTCCTTTTGGCACTGAGAGTCAGCTTTTCTTCAGCTTGCTGACTCTCACCCTAAGATTCCGGATGAGCTTGGTCTTCAGGGTCAGCAGTCGCTGCTTGCCGCTGCTACTCTCTTCAGGGGCTTTCCTTTTCAGGCTCCTTGCTATCGGAGTTGTAGGGAGTGCACAGCTGGACAAGAATAACAATGCAGCATACATAAGTACAACTTGCAATAGAAAATAATGACACACAAATTACGCTAGAATGCGACTAAAGGTCCCTTCTATTGAAAGCGATGACATAAGGTGCTTTTTGCAATATACATCCCCGCAAACTTCTGGTCGAATGAGAGGACAAACCTCCACCGTAGCAGCAGCTTCTTGCAACATTCATTAAATATTTTATGACCAGTTAGCGAGAGATTTGTTCGAGATTAATACTTCTGTAAGGCAACCGATCCCCTTTTATCTGTTTTACTGCACAGCAGAAGGACCTCGCTAGATCCCCTTTGTGATTTTTGTAGGACTTCATTATTCCCAAACTTTTGATGTCGTCAGGTTGGGAAAGCCTGCCGAAGTGGAGCGACCAGAAGTCTCTTGGGGAGCAAGAGTGTGTTTGTAAACATTAAAAGGGTTTATACCCTGTTGCGGGTTAAGAAAAGCAGGGCACACTGCTACTCAAAGCTCTCCACCCCTTCTACAAATTTAATTGGCAAATGGTGGAGAGAAAGTGAGTGGGCTCCCTCTTCTCCAACATTTCTTCTGCTAATATGGAAAGAGTGGAAGGCTTTGCAGGTAGGAGTTGGTCATGCCTTTCTTAACCATCAGCAGGGTAATAGGGAAACTGACTTGAACCCCAGTACAAAACTAGAAATGACAACACCATCCCTTTATTCCTTTTTCTATCCCAGCCAGAATTAAAGATTAGCTTTCCAAGTTGTTCCATTCAAAGGAGCAGGGAGAATGTCAACAAAAGATACATAGGTGTTCAGCAGTAATTTTTAGCATGTTTGGCTTTAACAAAAGAAAGCTACACTCTATGCAGAAGGCATATGCAATAATGCGCAAACGGTTGTGTCCTATTTGGGCACGAAACTTCCAGGTGTGTCAATGCAGTGGTTTTCATTTGCCAATATGGACCAGGAAAGTTTGGCAGTCTCCATCTTCTCCATTATTGACAAAGTAGAGGAGATGGAGACTAACGAAGCTCCTTGCTTAGTCAAAGCCAATTATTTACCTCTAAATAAAACTCACTATTCCCAGCAGGACACATAAACATCACGTGTAAATAGGACACCATAGCATTTATAGTCTGCAGTGCCTTGTGCATTCCTAAGATGGCTCAGAATGACAGAAACATTTTATAATGCAGTTTATCTATTCCTTCAATTGTTATTTTTATTAATTACATTAGATCGTGCACAGAATTTATGCCTTACTCCGATCCATGACTAGGCTCAGGACAGGTGTGAGGACAGGCGGCGACTGACTCGGCTGTTCAGCCACACAGGCTGAACAGCCGAGTTGTTCAGCCTTACTCAGTGAGTACAACGCCTGAGTCATGGCGTCGCGCATGAGAGCGAACTCCGGCACGTTCGCCAGAACGCGCTCCGAGCTCAAGCCCGGCACGGCCGCCGCCTCAGGGAAGATCATGCGAACACGCCGCAGATCAAACTCAACTGGATGCCGTTTGAAAAACTGTACAACTTTCGCCGATTGCGATCCGGTGGTAAGCCAGGAATGCCATTCCGGATAATGGCCAACGGTGTCGCCCAGGAAGAGCACTTCCCCCGTGAGACGACCGAGCCCGCGTACCGACCAATGATGGCAAGGAAGAAGTGCGCTGCAAGGAGCGCGAGGGACCACATTTCACGTCCCCTGTCCGTAAGAACTGGGCTCATAATGAGAGTGAACGCGTCCTCTCCTGCCGCCGCAAGCAGCAGTGTCTCCATGTTGCCGACTGCCTCCGAAAGCTTCGCACACTCGAGGTGAAATTCCTTGTCGGCAATCGCTCGGGGTTCAAAATCCCTCGCGGCACCACCAAGACGGTAGTAGTGCTCAACAATGCGATTGACCTCACGTACGATGTCACTCTCAGGAGTGTTCGCGGGCAAGTCGGCCTTGGTTAGATTCGGCGCAAGAATCCTCGCCAACGCCATGAAGGCAGAATAAAACTCCGCACCCCCACCCGCAACTGGTTCACTCCTCAGAGATGCGACTTCTACATAATCCGGCATCTCGAACATGACCGGAAATGAAAAACCGGCCATGCGCGTGGGGACCGAATAACAGACCCCAAGACAATCGAGAACCGGAAAGTGGGTCGAAAAGTGGTCTCTCGGAAAACGGTTCACGCAGTAGATGTGGACTGGCCCTGCCGCCTTGCTGCCCCCGGTATGGGCGTATGCAAGCTCGGTTTCGAGTCCGTGCGCACAAGTTTCACAAATTCGGAAAACTGCTTCTGATAGACTAAGGCTGCCTTCATACTACTCGCCAACTTTCCCTTTCCCTCAGTGAAATACTGTACAACACTTCCCCGCTGCTCCTCGCTGTTCAGCCACACAAAAGCAAAATAAATATTCAGAGCATTCTTGAAAGGTGATAGATGAGGCAAACTGCATTTTGCGATATCACCACCATCGTCGTATGTGCGCCTTTTTTTTCTCCCTCGTTTGTGCTAATAATTGTTTTCGGAATAAATCAAACGTGAAGCGATACGTAACAGTTGTTGTTGGGGAAGTTTGAACTTGTTTGCTGGGGTCATCATGGTTTCTGAAGGGGAACCTTCTGCAGATAGCTCGGACTATCAGCTCCAAACACAACTGGACCACTCTCTCATTAGGTCCCAGGATGTAGATCTCACGAAGACCTCCATGCTGAGCCTTCTTGAACAGGTCAATGTGAAGGGAGCCGTTCTGCTCTATGGTTTCAAGGCTTTCTTTCACGATCTCATGCACGTGAGTGTACTCTTCAGCTTTCTTGGCTGTGACCTCAACCTTCTGCCTGTAGGTCTGTTTCTCATCATACTTGTACATGCTTTGGTTGTAGGTGGCTGAGGCCTTCAGAGTTCCAAGCTCTTCCAGGGTGTAGCCACCAAGTGATTCCAGGACGTCGTTCATGATCATTTCCTGGACATTGTCACCCCACATCTTCTTTAGTTTAGCCTTGCTCAGATCCACACAGTAACCCAAGAGGCTGCGAGAGAACTCGTGGAACTTGACATCCTCCAAGGTTGGATCACCAAGGCCCAGGTTCTTGTCGATCCTTTGGCCTCCTGCTTTTGTACTCCATGACCTTGTCGTAGAGGGCAGCTGAGGAGTTGCCTTGAAAGCTCTCATCCTTGTTCTTCAGATATCCCACGTAGAAGAGTGAGATCATCTGCATTGGCTCCTCGAGCTTACACCCAGTGAACATGTGGAACATGCCGCTCCACTTGGGCCGGCGATCCTCACTCCTCAGATCAAAGGGTCTGAGAGAGATCCATTTCATCGCTTCAGTGAGCTTCTTCACCAGCCAGACCTGCAGTCTCGACCTCAGGGCTACTGGCAGCTTGTTCAGCACCTTGTGTGGCTTCGGCAGAGCTGGTTGGGCAACCAGACCCTCCATGAAGACAAACCTGCTCACTGTGATGATTTCTTCTGCCTTGGATTTGTCCTCCAGCATGACCATCAGGCACACAGCTACAATCTTCCACACCTCCTTCATTGTTGCAGACTCCTCATCCAGTTCTTGCTCCCAGAACTTGAGACCATAGAATTCCATCCAGTAAGACAGGAGTGTGAACATCATGGACTTGCACTTCACCAAGTTGATGAGCCTACTGGTGCTGACTGAGTTGAACTCAGTCCACCTGACATTCTGATTTTGGTAGTCCTGTTTGAAAGCTGTCCCAGCCACTGAGGGATCAGTGCTCAAGTTTGCCTTGTACGTCATCAGCGAGTAGTAGATTGAGCCGCTGGAGTTGGTTGGTTTGATCAAGACGTAAACATAAAGTGTCTCAATTTCTTCAGAAGCATCTGGCCCTGCTTGTAGTGCTGCTTCATGCTGATCGCTAGCTCTGTCGCCAGGTCAGACATGAAGCTGCTCCACTTTCCCAGGTGAGTGCCCAGAAACTTCTTCAGAAACTTTCTCCAAGGCTCTCCAACTTCTTGTCCATGAAGCTTGTATGCATACCGAGCGAGGTCTGGCAGCATGTGTTCGTCATAACTTGCTCCCAAGAAGGTTTTGGTTTCAGAGAAGATCTTCTGTAATCGGTCAAGGAGTCTATCAAGATCTCTCGTCTCTGTGGTGTAGCTCATGGGCTTCTTTTTCTCGTTCTTGTGGTTCTCACCTCTGGGTCATCCTTGTGGCGCCTCCCCTATGTCTCTCTTTGCAAGTTCTTGAGCAACCTTGGTAGAGACAGAGTACTTGACCCGTCTGTAACGGCTCTTCATGCTAATGGTTGAAGTTTCCAACACGCCGGCAGTCTTGAGCCTCACAGCCTCTGCGTGCTTCTTTTGCTCTTCACTGAGCTCTAGCTCCTCCTCAGGGTCTCTGTCATTGCTCTGGCAACTTCAGCATCAACTGACTCTCAGTCATGTATTCTGGATGATCCAGAGCATAGTTCCATGCGGACCTCCAGCATTGGAAGGTCTCTTCGTGAGATTCGCCAATGTCTGGGATTGACTCCTTCCGCCCTTCTCTCTCAACAGACAGTGAGTTACTGCCAGTCCCTCTTTCCGGCACCCACCAAGGGATCTGAATGACACTCTTGGTGTTGTGAATCAGTTGAGGGTCTGGTGGTTCGTTGAGCTCAAGGTACTTGTTGATCTCAGCTATGCACTCCTCCTGGTTCAGCTTGAGCCGGTCATTGACTGAATCTGGGTGTCCCTCTCCAAGGAAGTGTTCCTTCCTGAGTTTCTGTCGTGCCTTGATAGAAGCAGCCTGAAGTTGTTCAGTGATGTACTTCATGTCAGGTTTTCTTTGCTAGCCTCATAGACCTGCCTAGAGCAGGACGGGAAGCCCCGATCTAGTCTTTCCCAGTCATGACTGATCTGGAGAGGATGCCACTCTAGCCGCCTGGATCCTGTCATTCTCTTCCTTGACAGCAGAGCTCACAATGACACC
Organism: Ixodes ricinus; assembly: GCA_037355805.1. Lineage (NCBI taxonomy): Eukaryota > Metazoa > Arthropoda > Arachnida > Ixodida > Ixodidae > Ixodes > Ixodes ricinus. Next base: position 8,168 of record JAZHYW010045724.1, read on the forward strand.
CTGAGAGACAAGGGTGAACTCAATCTGCTGGCCAATTTGCAGGCATAAGCAAAGTTCTGTCACATCATCCTCTGTCAGAGGCAGGCTGCTCACAACCTGCCTTGGTCCGACTCACAGTCACAGTGAAGATGACTGCTTTCCCGCGCTCTGCTCTAGCTGAGAGGGCAGCGATCGTACCTGAGGTGCTTTGGTGGAAAGCATCCTTCGTTCTCTCTAGGTCAGGGATCTTTGTGGTGGCAAACTCATGCACGAGAATGACACCATTCTTCTCCTGAATGATGTCTGGTGTAAGATCATCATTGTGGTCGTGGAGAGGAGTGAAGAAAGACTTCAGAGGCCTGTTCAGATTGCGTAGAGAAGTATCCCTGCAGTGTAATCATGTCTGACATTCGACATCTTTGCCTGAGGCCAGACCTGATCCAGGACTGACACAGCAGAGAGCCGAGAGGAGCCTCTCCACTCCCACCTCCCTGGCTCGAACACCTCCAGGAGAGGCGAGTGCAGTCCTGGCGTCAAGAACCTCTCCTCAGAAAGGAGAGCATCTGAGAGGGCCTCTAGCCTGCTCACATGCGTCATGACGTGTGATGGAATATCTCTTTCTTACTTCTAAGATAAGGGTCGACTCTGTGATTCAAATTGCAATGCAGGCAAAGCTAGCGCACCGGTTTGCACTGCCGACCGCCTACGTTGCCTCATAAAATAGTGCTGCCCCTGCAGAAAAAACAAAAAAAGTAGAAAAATGTGCATCTTCGGAGCTAGTAACTGATAGTGGTGTTATGATTTCGACAATACACAGATTTTTTTTTCAATAAAAAGAAAAATATAATGTAAATTACTTTAAATTGTTTTTCACGTTTTCGTCCGTGCGTAGCCGCCTGAGTTTTCGGGTTGCGCTGCCGCCTGCTCAACGCCTCCTCTAGGGAATGCCTGTCAATTCCCATTGTCCCCTCCAACCGTCTTAGCCACCTGCGTTTTGAGCAGCGACACCGAGGTGCGCCTATCCTAGCATTGCGTTGAGATGGCGACGGCAGAGCGGAGCTCGCGCGGCACCGATCCCTACGCTGTGTGAGTCAAGATGCCGGTACAATGTAGGTTGTCCATAGAACCTATAGAAGCATTCTGGCTCACCGCTTCAAGCATTCTGAAATAAATTACTGATGGGCGTTGACATGGCATGTCTGCAAATTTCTGTAAATGCAGTTTATTGGCGTGAACAGTGTTTGTAGTGGTTACTCTGATTTGGTTACTCCAAACCAGCTCTCCAAGCGATCAGTTGAGTTTCACATACTTTTCTTGACAGGGGCTTTGGAACCGTACAGTTTTGCAACTGTGGTCTTGTCCGTGATATCGGCCGCATAGTTTGTAAGTAGGGGTTTCACGAACTGCGTGCAAAGCAGTTCTAAAGAACTGCTCTCTGTCACCATCTGTGCATCAAAGCGGGAAGGTCCATCACTTCCGCCTGATGGTAGAGCACTAGGCTTGCAGGGTTTCTCTTCCTGTGTTTCAGGACAATATCCACAAAGCTCTTCAGGGTAGTGAGGGCAGTTATAAGCTATGGTGGGGTAGCAGAGCCTCCTCTGTCTTGATGGGCAATTAGGCCATCCACGGCAGCATTCAACTTGGGTTTGAGCACAAGAGCAATGCGGTTGTGCAGAGTTGACTTCTCCATTACTACTCTTGCTATGTAGCCACCCACCATGGCGATGCTTGCAGCTCCAGGGCCTGGTTGCTGGGTCTTGGTAGATGCAGATTCCCCCAGCCTCTCTTCAGCACGCCACCGGAAACTGGAGCGTTGCCTGGCTGCGTTGTAGTCAACCGAAATAAGTGTGCCGGTCGGTATGAGCTCGAGCTGCGTGCTCGATTAGCGAGCATGTGCAGTTTCAGCATTACCAATGCCATTCAGGGTAGCTCTCATGTCGAGGGCATTGACCCAGCTGTGCGCCTCATGGCGAGTCGCGTAGTTCTTTCGTGCGCTCTCAGCGCTCTTTCCAAGCGCGTTGCTCGGGTGGTTGAAGAGTGTTGTCGCCTGATCGGGTGGTTCATTCGACTCTCTCGCAGCGCTCTCTGCACCCGTCTGTGGCCGTCGGAGCTGCGCGGGTAGGGCGCCAGAAGCGTCACGTGGTGCTTAGGCCGGTTATCGACGTGGTTTCGTTAGACGATAGCCGGCGGTGGTCATGACGGTAGTTGTGCGGGGTCCAACATTACGGTGGTGATTGATATCTGGATTCCAACAAAAGGGTAGCTTGTGCATTTGATGATGCGAGGGATTACAGCCAGGACGGGACTGACATTCATTTAGGCGACGCACAGCAGGAAAAAGTTGGCGTGTGAAGTATTCCCAGTGCTTTCGCGGAATGAGTTCATCTCACGGCGGTGAATCCGCTAAGCCTAACCGGCTTGTGCAACAGCTGCAAGAGCTTCGCGGCTGTTTTACCCAGGTTTTAGGGTCGCTTCAAGACAGCATTTGCAGGATTTGGTTAAAGTGCGTTCAAAGGTTTGTTGTTGTAAAATAAAGGAAAGAGCTGAATATAATTCACTGTGATTTGTGTCTACATTACGTGCTTACCTGCTCGCGATATTTACGCCCGTGAGAAAGATACACGGTTAATTGACTTATTTTATATTTGCCTGCTCTGGTCGCCGTGGCCAGCATTCATGGCTATACGTAGCCGATACGCTCTGGCAACTTGTGATGAGTTGTCGACTGTATTTCCAGCGTTGGCTTTTGGTTCTGTTCTGCAAAAATCAAAACCGCATACTGCTGTTTTCTTTTTTTACATGCCGGTCATTAAACCAATTTACGTCACAACCCGTTATTTCATCGCGTTCGCGAAGCGTAAATTTTGCTGCCGATGCGCCCGTGCAGCTGTAAGATGAATCGGTGTTGTTTAATACGTACAATGTCAAGAAATTTTAATTCCGGTGACTGATTGGAGAATTTTCGGAGCGCTCTGAAGCCAGCAGTTGCGATCGGCCAAAAAGGATCCCGAGTAGCTCTGGCGGCGAGGAGGGGGCGCTCTGCTGAATCGAGGTCAGAGGCGAGAGGCGACCCACCCGGATTCACCATCAGAAACCCAAACAGTGCTTCCAGTGGGTCACTCGAGAACTTGCGGGTTAGCACGAACCCAAATGCTCTCTCCTGAAGGAGAAACCGAATGCATTCAACATTTGATTGTGTGGTGAATACAAGTGCATGGTACGTCTCCTTAGTCAGAAAGTTTTGAGGATGGCTGGTTGTCTTCAACTCCAGCATGTATTCAAGGAAGACGATCTCGAGCCAGTCAAGCCTTTCGTCGTTTGGGCTGCTGAACTGCCTAGTGTCCGGGTGGTTTAAATGAATGTGCTGCTTACAGTTGCTGATATCCATCAACAGAAACCACCTGTTCACTGTCTTCATGAATTCAACGGTCGGACCTACTGCTGCGAAGTCTGCATCGCATGTGTGTCCAGCCTGGTCTTTCATGAAGCTCAAGGCTGCTGTCACTGGAGGCGAAAAATCTGGAGCGCACTTCTCACATTCATTTTTTCTATGTTGGTTGGGTAGAGGTGTTTCCTTGTTAAAAATCTCACTGGCTTCACGGTGCTGCCGGCTTGCATTTTGTACAGTTTTTTCAGATGACTGGAAGAAATTTCTTCTTGGCCGCCCAACTCTCTTGCAAGAAACTGGGACCTGATGTTTTTGATAATGTGTGACTGATCAAAGGCGAGGAAGAGTTTTCGGTGGGAATCGACTGGGTGGGGAATGCAGTGGGTACCAGCTCCGTTGCACAGAATGTCCATTGCTGACACGTTTACCTTGTGGTTGTCAGACACCAGCCTTACAACTTCGAGGCCCAACCCTTCCACTTTCTGGATGATGTGGAGTATAACTGCGGCAAGTTGGTCACCAGTGCAGCCTTTCGTGAAGAAATATCCTACGGGTATCTTGAACCCAACAGACAGTCCACAGAGCAAGAAGCAGAGGAGTGCGTTAGCGAGGGAGTTTTCATAACTAGGCACCAAGTGACCCAGTTCTACACTCAGGTTCACATCTCCAATGAAGGCGTCTTGCTGCTTGTTGTAATCGAGGCGTTGACGAATGTGCATCTCGTCAACAACAAGGCTGCACACTCTTGATTGAGGAGTTTTTAGGCTCTCAACCTCGGTTCGTAGACGACTGCATACCAGCGAGCTGAAACCAACTTCTCCAGCAGGGTTTCCAACGTACTTCTGCAGCGTGTTCCGGCAAGGCAGCTTGAGCAGTTCTTCTTGTCGGATATACTCGTAGGTCTTGGTTGAGAGATTCCTCAAGATGACACAGTGCCGGACGGTTGTTTCTGACCATGTCGGCCTTTTCTTGTTAAAGTTCAAGACTTGATCCAAGATCAATCTAGCCATTTGATTTTGCTCCTCGGCTTCCTTCACAATCTCAAGAAATGAATCTACCTTGCAGTCTTCTTTCAGCTGTCGCAATTCTTCCTTGTACTTGTCAACAGTTTTATTTAGCCTTTCCAGTCGTGTTTGGAGTGCCCTTTCCTTCCGCCTCCCTTGTCTATGCTCGCGGAAGGCAGCAGTGGACTTCCCTTGACTGTTTGTGTCCCGTAGTCTCTCCTTATATAGGCACGTCTTTCACTGTTGTCAAGGTTCTGCACACGGCATACTGTTTCATCGCTCCTGGTGGCACTGGAAGCTTCGTACGAACCACGCAGTGACAAGTCTGGAGTTTCAAGCTCGGGCCTCTTCGCAGACGGCTCTTCGATAATTTCGGGGTGAAGGATACTCGAAGTGTTGTCACCATCAACGGAGTTGGAAGCAGTGCCCAGCAATCCTAAGTCTGCATGACCTGGCCCTGTAGTTGTAGCCTGCATGGTTCTATGACCATCTTGCATCTCAGCAGCTGGCAATTCCCTCTTCCGTTTTTCCACACAGCGTGTGTGCCGCTTCTTCACAGGGGCAGGTTTCATGTAGGAAGGGTATCCCTCGAACTTTGTTGGAACTGCTCCGTGAATCAACCTCCTTGTTTTTGTGGTGGTCTTGAAGCAGCTGTCCTCGAAATGGTTACTACACACCACAGAATAGTTTGATGTTGTATTCGGTTGCCAATCTTTACGCGAGATCGCCTTTAGCCACTGTTCACGTGACACGGCATCAGCTGGAATCTCGTGGAAGGAGGTTCCAGGTTGCTTGTTTTTACCACTGGACGTGCAGAACGGGACGCAGCAGTACGGCATGGTCGCGACACTCGTAGCATAGCACGCAAGGGAAAGTTTGCAGAGAAGTCAAGGGTATCCGGCTCCGACGTCGGACAGAATGCCACTGAGTAGCTTATCTCCCTCGCCGCACCCACTACCTCCCAAGGCCAAGGAATTAGTCATGCTGTTTCCTAATTTTCGGAAAAACCCTTTCCCCTCCCTGCATTCCGTTGCAGGGAAAACGTCCCTGGGGAGGCCAGTCCGTGCGGTGTGTATTTTTAATGTCTGCCCAGAAGCTGTCTTTTTCCTTAAAAAAAACAAATTTGTTATGTAAATATTGAGAGCAGAAGGAACGTGCAGGAACTCGACCGCATGTCGGTACGGACACAAACAAAGCGAATCGCCGATCGAGAGAAAAAAAGAACAATTTCTTCCCTTGAATAGCAGACAAACATCGCGCTGTCTAAATATTCCCATATAAAATCTTTTTATTACTTTTCTTCTAAAGTCTGGCACATATATGTGCGAAAAATGAACCGAAAATCGCCCGAAAATCGCACGCGCATTAATAACGAAACAACATTTCGTTTTTGGAAAGTAGCGTGGAAAGATTTTCGGATGTTCCAGATTTCGTACAGTTTCGGTTGGCTTTCCGCACATGTGTTACAGCCTTAATTAACAGCGATGAACCATATCTAGTCAACAGCGTGGGGCCCCGTAGCCTTGTTCCTCGCGGGACCGTACGGAGAAACGGAGCCGCGCGCGGTGTCGCGGGGTGGTAGGATACGAGCGCCCTAGCGGCCGTACTCGGGGAGCAAGAGGGGAGGTTGGGAGAGGGTGCGGCCGTTCCCCCTCAACTCTTTTGCCAGGCATTACCTGATAGAGGAGTAAGCGCTGCCCTGCCTCGCCGGTTTTGAGAAGATGGCGTCCAAGCTGAAGTACTCTCCTGCTTCGGATATTTTCAAAGGCTCGGCGAAGATCTCGAAAGAGTGCAAGCAGTTGATCGCCAACGTGTACGTGAGTACAAGAATGCGTTTACGGTAGAAGTCGGTCCGTGAAGTCCTGGAGACGGTCAGTAACGACACCGGAGTGTGCGTCCGTACTGTCGCGTGGTACAGGCGCAGTGCCTATCTGGCAAGGTGGCGTCCCCGAAGCGAAGACCTCGCAACGTAAAGCTTCGAGCACGCGGACCGTGTTCTGAACTGCCTTCTGTTATGTCTGGTGTTAAAATCGGCCTTACGGCTTCAAGGTGAAACAAGACTTAAGAAGGAACCGTGCCGGTGATGACTCGTGTCTACTCGGCTAGGCGGACGATGCCCGTGGCTGCATTCCGACGCTTCTGGTTTCTTCTGCCTGCGGGACCGTAACCTTGGTCAGCTCCGTCTGCCTTAGGCACCTTAACCTTGGTCGGCTAAGTGGAGCGACGCACGTGCCCATGGCTGCATTTCGAGGTCCCTGCTTTCCTCGAAAAGGAAACAATACTCGATCCTGACCTCGTGTGTCGTGTGTTGTGTACGCGTCTATTGTGAGTCACTCGGTTCATGGGGGCGCCGGCACCAGAGCAACGAGATACTGCTGTCTGGATGACTTCCATACACCGGCGCCAGGATTCCGACTCTGAAGGAAACTTCCATGAAGTCGCATCATGCGAGGGAATGCCGAGCCATCTGATCAATGGCAGTGCGGTCCCCTAATCCCAGCATTCGTTATATAAAGGACCGTCCACCGCACTCTCAAGGTACTCTCCAATTTTCACACTACACTCAACCGTTCTTCCGTTTTGACGAGGCCGGTGCGGGGTTCAAGCGGAACACGGCACCGCCAGAGCAGCGCCTTGTACCGCTCGTCCACGAAACGCGCGGAGTAATATATTTTTTTGTGTTTTTTGATGCGCACTACTTCAGTACCTTTCCCAGCGTTGCACGCTATGTATGAAACGGAGTATAGCACATGTGAATCTGTTTCGTGTTGAATACATAAAATGAAGTCTAATTCAATCGCTTTGCTCCGTATCTATCATGTGATTCAATCTAAGAAAGAGTAACGCTTCAATGACTTAAAAAAGGAAGAAAAACTACCTTTTTATAAAAACAATTTACAGCAATTAAACTAATTTCTATGCACACAGAGTGAGAACAAAGGCAAAATGGATATAAGTTGTTTACTTACCGTTGAGGATCTCTTGGAAATCGATGTAGAAACCCTTCGGCACCTACACCACATATACAGTAACTTTTCATTCTGCATTCCAATGACTAACATGCTCGGAGTCGGAACTGCGCAGTGCACAGCAGTGCTATGGTCCTTCTCATTCGTGTTCCACGTTTTATAGCCACAGCCAGTAGAAGATGACCGTGCTTCCTACGACCTCTGCCTGCGTGCAGTAAACTTAAAACCCCTTTCAGGATAAGTCACCGCGGCACACATCTGGGACTTATTTCCTCCAAGTGCAGACGATATCTTCCGACGCGACGCAGATATCAGCTGAGCGTGTGACCGCCTCACAACCCGTCGTCTCACACGCATTGTGCAAGGCTGCGTTGTTTGGGTTTCTACAGCACGTACACTGTACGGCGCTGGTCTGTGTCCACATGCTAGAATACTCGAGGATGAGCGCATGCGTGTTTCTCTACGTTTGCCTTTGTGCCGGAAACTTCCTTCCGGGTAAGCCACAGCGGCATACCAAAAGCAGATGGTACCATCTCCGCTGACGCAAATATCAGCTGAGCGTGTGACCGCCTCTAACGCGTCATCTCACGTGAAGCGTGCAAGGCCGCGTTGTTTGGGATTCTCTGTGTAAACAGCTGCCACCCTTTTCCTATCTCCTAAGGGAAGACGACATCATCGCGACGTTGTACGAGCGCCAGTTTGTGTCTACTACAGTCTCAAACGGGGATCAGTGGAAATTAGCTGAGCATTTAATAACATAAAAAAAAGAAGAAACGACGTCGTTTTGTTTATTTTTGTTTTGCTTGATTGTACAGCACCTTTATATCGTTTCAAACGTTTTCAAGAAGATTCTGCTGTGCTTTTAAGGCATGATGATTAAAATATCCTGGCCAGGGAACAGCGAAGATCACAACCACAGATAATATATATGCAAGATGATGTGATCATTTCATTATTAAATTTAATCTAAGGCACTAATTCTTGAGGCAAAGCTTTCTCACAGATATCTGTTCCAGAAATTAAACCATTCAAGAGCTCACCATCCTATTAGCTGCTGTTTGAAGTATGACAGCATTTGGATGCTCTCTTACTTCTCCAACAATATTTAAAACCACATCTTACCGGGTTCTCTGTAAATTGCACCGCTGCTTGATTACAGGATCTGTAATTATCATATTTTTTACACCACAAACAACCGTTATTCGTATTTGTACGTTGTACAAGGTTGCACCGTTGTATTTCGGCATCGAAGTGTAGCCTACTCTTATTGGTCGTTCACCAGGTCAACGGACGCTAACGGACTTAGGTAAACGATTTAAAAGATTTACCTTCACTTCGTTACAAAAATAACGTACTTTATTACATTTTCTAAATATAATAACAATAGCGTAATCAATTTATCTTGTAGCCATTCTTTTTTTACCATATTTTTCTTTTTTCTTGTTTTGCCCTATCAAGTTGTCGCCATCCGGCTTGAGGGCACTGTCTATGCCCGATTACCGGAAGTGGCATTGAGTGGGACCACTGGATATGATTTCACTGTGGATCTGACCGCTTATTGGAATTTCCTTTGCGCAGGCGTCGACAAACCACTTGTACAGCGCCTCTCCACATTATTGTACAAAGGCTTACTGAGCCTTCTTCCGGTTTACGCTGCCAGCATCGTCGTTTAGGGCTGTGTCAATCATGTCTCCGTTCTTGATGGTTGTCGACAGAGCTATCTTGTGTTTGTGAACGATCTCGGACTTTTTGACATTGCCCCGAACTTCCTCAAGAATTGCCCATTTCACCTTTAGAGACAGAACCTTTCTTTTCGGAGTAGAAATGCCGGTGCTTGACATGATCAAGTAAATCCGTCGAGCTGTGCGGTCAGTTGCGATTAGGTCCGTTCAGTCAAGTTTGTAGTTTGTCTTTGCCGAAGGAGAAGTGATTGGTGTAAGGTCTGTAGTCAAAGGGAAATCAGGAAGGCAGTCTGGGTCACACGATGGCGGGCCAACGGAGAAGCAGCAGGGGAACACTATCCAAACGGAGTTCAGGAGGAGAGTGAACCAGAACCACGCGAGAAATGGGAGCAGGGAGCGCACGTCACGGCAGCGTAATAAATGAACGGGTTTTTCTACGGTTTTTTTTCCATGCTACCCATGTCACGTGTCGTGCGGAGAAGCTTGCCGTTTCTGCTCGGGGTAATTAGGCGAGCAGCGCAAACTTCTCTGAGGTATGCGCTCTCAAGAAGCGCTGTCCGTGCGCTGTTGGTCAGCAGCTACTTATTATATTTTGTTCATTTTAACTGAGCTTAAATTTTGTGGTACTTTTCACATTAAATTTGAAGAATTTCGGTGAATTTTCGTTTGTTATATCAGCACAGGCCTTCCGAGATTTTTTGCTAAAGTAGCCTCCTACCTTATTGCAGAGCACACAAACGGAAGTTGGAAATCAAAATTCCTTTGTTATATCCGCTATTCATTATTTCCGGGTTCATTATAAGCGGGCTGTACTGTACTTGAAATGTAGAATCCAGCCTTACAGACCTAACCCTGTCCGTTGTTTCCGCTCTCAGCGCTTTGGGCATGGCTCCCGGTCCTGCCGTGGCCGCAGAGACACATGCCAGGTGCAGTAGCAGTGACCAGATCGCCAATGACTGTCATGAAGACATGAAATGTGTTATTTGTAAAGGCAAGCACCCAACATTCTCTGAAGTGCCGACTGCATAATGGTGCAGATTTTAGGAAGCGAATGGCAGCACAATGCATCAATATACTGTAGGACACCATTTTGTTCCAAGAGGTGCTTCGTCATGCATGTTGGTTGTCGTTACCTCCAAATGAATATATCAAGGGACCTTAATGCCGAGCGTCTTGCAGCACCCTCTCGTGCTCTGTGCCTGCTTCAAGCATGCCTTTTCAATGCGTCTCTGTTTGTTGCAACAGCTGCGTGAGATGTTCCTGCACGAGGACGTCCTGTCGGCCGAAGCGCTCCTTCAATGTCTTCACGGCATACTCGTAGTTCTGTTCAGTTCCTTGGATGCCGCTCACGGCCGCTGCAGCCCTGCCCGTTAGCGCCGCACGCAGGTACAGGAACTTCTCGGTGTCCGACAGTGCGCTGTTCTCGTGGACGGCCAGTCGAAACTGTTCCCAAAATGGCTGCCAGCCAAGTCTGTCGCCACTGAACTTCTGTAGTTCAAGTTTCGGCAGCTTGAGATGCCCCGCACCGTTCGCCGCTGAGGCGGCCGTCGTACTTGCGTTATCGGTTCCTTCGACGGTCGTGTTCTTGCATTGCAGGTGCTCAAGTCGTGTCCGGGTTCGTGTGATGAGCGCCTGGTGCTTCCGAACGCCGCCATACTCCTCCGCAATGGTGTCGTCTCGAACGTGCGGTTCGATGAGCGCGTCTTGTTGCTTTATCTCCTTGGCGAGGGCATCCAGCTCGTCTCTTATTTCCGCAATGCGGTCTTCTTGATGCGGTTCCAAGTCTTCGGTAGTTAACAGCGCACTCACCTCTTCGCTTAAGCGCAGCAGCTCAGCTCGAGACACCGTCCTCTTTGCTTGCAGGCGTTCCATTGTGTGTTCGCCTCGTTGCCGCTGAAGTTGTATCAGTCCTCGCTACCTCAGGCAGCCGCTGGGGTCCCGAGTTTTCGGCACCAATAACTTGTGAAGGATAGTCGTTCGTTGATAAACGTTGCTGGTCCTCCAGCAGCTAACAAGGGGTTTATTTACACATTTTACAATCTCAACGGCAATCAGCGCGGTACGCTCTCTATGACACACAAAAGAAGCATTCTTCGTCACAACACGTCATCCTCGTCGAGGGGCCCGGGGCCCCGGATGTCCCTCCACGGCTCCGTCCGGTGGCTCCATCTTGCGAGGGATTCGGGAAGCCGACCTTGCGCCGATGCCTGCTCCTCTCACGGGGGATGCGATGCGATCCGTTGTGCAATATTCAACAACTGGTAGAGCGTGATCGAAGAATCAGTAGCTAGAAACTGCCCCTCCCAATACAACAGGAATGTTGCTTGAGGCCTGCTCTAGCAACGCTGGGCCATTGTCTTGTGTTTCGGTGCTGGTGTCTTTTTCAGTGACTGCCCTTTCGGCAGTTTGTTTAGTTCGGTTTTTGCTGTCCTGAGACCTTGCTGTTGGAATGCCGTGCTTTCTTCTGTGCATCGCACTGTAGAACTAAGACAGCCGTGAGCCAAAACAGGCTTGTAACACAGTCAACAGCTCATCAAAGGTGACCCCACCGGGTTTCATGTGTTTCATCAGAGACAGCGAGCTTTCCTTGGAATGCTGTGCATGCTTGCTTGCAGCGATGAGACGGTTGGTGGCGTCATTCCAAGTCGAGAGTTGTTGAATGCGGCGAATGTCCTCTATCTAGCCACACGTTGACATTTTGCTCCGGCGAGCCCTTGAACTGTGGGAGGGATGCAGAGAGATTTCTCAGGTGTTGTAACCGTCGTTGACAGGTGTGGAAGCTGCTGCAACAGAACCATAAGGTTTCGTAGCATGACGGGATCCAACCTCAAGGTGCCAGTGGCAGGTGCCGACGCTTGGTCCAGGCTCAGTCGTGTGGCGACTCACCGACTTTAGTATGTCACAACCCATGTCTTCGTCATCCAAGCTGTCCGTGCTAGAGTCTCCATTCAGTCAAGATGATGAACCTGTCGATGGCGATGTCCATAAGTCCGTCATCTGTCCACATTCGCTCCTCCATTCCGACGGCGTGATGTACATAGCTTGACCAGTTCTCTGCACTCACTTGCTGGGGAGCGACTGGGGTCAGTGCTTCCACATCCGCAAGCTTGAAGGTGACATTCTGGCTTGCGATGTAGCCCTTAACTTGACTCCACACTAGCTCAATCGGATTGAGCTCACAATGGTAAGGTGGCAGACGGAGAACCACGTGTCCATGCTGCTCTGCTATTGCGTCCACGCGACATTTCTCCAGTTCCGGCCTCTTGACTCTCTTCATTTTCGCAAGGTTCAGCAGCTCTACTTTCAACATTGTAGAGTCCCAAGTAACTCCATGCAGCATCAGCCGGCCTTGCACATCCCTTCTTCAGCGTGCTGCTATTCGGAGAGGCATAGAGCTTGACGGAGTGATAAGAAGCGTTGTCCATGACAATCACGCTGTGGGCCTTGATGTTGGGCAACAACTTCTCTGTGAACCACTTCTCGAATCGCTTGCCGTCCATTTCCTGGTGATAGTCACGGTGCCCTTCTTGGCCGGAACACTTCAGCTGCGCCTTGCACGAAGCCCTCCTCACTGCCAGCGTGTTGGATGATGATGCGGCCTCTCTTCCCGGATGGATTCTTGAGTCCAAGACTGAGGCCTCTATTGTAGGCGTCTCTTGGTGCCTTCACAGTTGTATCTTTCCACACTTTGGAGCGAGTGTGCCCTGCATTTGCCCACGTTTCATCCAGGAAATAGATGGGCCGCCTTCTGCTCTGTATGCTTTGATTGCCCGCAGGTACTTTGCACGCCACAGAATAACGTCTGTTCGCTCCAGCAGGGTGGAGTTCCGACCACGCTTCTTGAAACGAAAGCCTAGAGTCTGCAGTGCTCTCCACAGAGTAGATCGGCTGACCTCTGGGGAAAGAAGCATCGCCGTGGTCATCCTCTAAGACCTGCGTAAGGAATTAGAAAAACAAAAGTCACAATGTGCAGTTTTGACAACAAAACTTAGGTGTTTGACAGTGTTTCAAGTTCCAAGCATCAACAATCATGATTAGAGTGGTCGTTTTAATGCTTCGATTTTTTAATGTTTGCTTTTCTGGATTATTTTTATTATACTTTATCGGCGGGTGAGTAGGCATGCCACTTCATTTCACTAGCAGTAATGTGAGCTGGTCTCTCGGCAGTTCTAATTTCAACACTAGTCTGAACGTTCACGACGGTAGCTGTGACCATTTCAAAAATCGCTTTCCGTAGCTATGCATCAAAAACATTAATAAAAATATTTGAACTGCACGTCAGCCCTAACTATTGTTAAATAACGTTTTCCAAGCCTTTATTTGAGTAAGATGTCATTGATAGGGAACTGCCTCTACCATCGAAGCTATCTGTGTTGTCGTGTTGCCGGCCCGAAATTTGCTCAGCCAGTGATCAGGACAACACATGTTGTCCAACACAATTGTTGCTGCTGTTTTTGTTGCCGAAAGCTGTCATACCAAGGCAACATTTTAGTTGTCGTCCATGGTGTGCTGCTGTTGCTGCGATGTGACAGGTTTGTCGGACAACATAGGGAGCGAGCAACAAGTTGGCCAACTGTTGGACTACGTGTTGTGTTGCTGTTGCCGTCGTGTTGCCTCAGTGTGACAGGGCCTTAACAAAACAGTTTGAAGGGATGAGTGCAGACAACTTTCATTAACTATATTTTACCATATTTGCCACACAGTTCAATCTTAAGGTGAATACTAAAGATTCCTATACAGCACTAATTCCATACCTAAAAAATATGCACAAAAAGAAGCCTTTAAACTGCAGTTTTGTGGCATGGTCACCAAAAAATGTTGCTTCACAGCTCTGAAACAGAATAGGCACATATAACAATGTTCAAACTTGCCTTGTACATGACTTGACTGGTAGCAAAAGAGGATGGCACATTCCATGGTAGAAATCCAGGACATTTTATGGTCCTTTGAAGCCATGTTAAGGCAAGTTTGAACATTTAATATATGTGCCTATTCATTTCAGAATAACAATGAAGCTAACATTTTTGGTGATCAGCTGCAAACTACAGTTAAACTTCTTTTTGTGCATATTTTTAGGTATGGAAATTAGTGCTGTATAAGCATCTTTAGTATTCACCTTAAAATTGAACTGTAATGCAAATATGGTGCTAGTTAGTTGTCTGCACTCATTCCTTCAAATTGTTTTGGTAAAGATTTTTGTCTACTAGTGCCACGACAGCAACAACAACACAACAATGGGCAGATAATAACTTATTGCTTTCGCTCCCTGTTAATCCGACAAACCTAAATGCACTCACTTTAACAACAACAACACAAGCGACAACTAAAATGTTGCACCAGTATGACAGCAGAAAACAACAATTGTGTTGGACAACATGGATAGCCACATCACTAATAGCTTGTCTTATATATATATTTAACACAGATATACGATGGCAAATTAGGTCTAATGGGAAATGCTTACTCAAATAAAACTTTAGCGTGTGCCCTATGGATTAGAACTGACGATGCAGCTAAAATATTTTTTTTAGTAGTGTTTTTAATGCATAGCTCTGAAAGCGGTACCGAATGAGTGCAACTGCCGCATTAAAATTGACGTTCAGACAATGTTGAAATTAAAGCTGCCGAAGTTTCCAGCTCACATTACTACTGACAATAAATTAATACTCTCACCATACGATAAAATATAACAAAATATTTGCTTGGAAAAAATAAAAAAATGAAACATTAAAACTCTAATCATGATTGTTGATGCTTGGAACGCAGAGAGCTGCCTACAAATTTTGTTGTCAAAACTGCACATTATGACTTTGTTTTTTCTTCCTTCGCGGGAATGTAAAAATGACACTTGGCGATGCTTCTTCCCAAAAGATCAGCAGGTGCAATGAAGCACTGCAGAATCTAGGCCGTTCAAGCGTAGAACTCCCTATGACTTTGTCATTGTTATTCACCTTGAGCAAATACAGAGCAGAAGAAGCGACCTCTATTTCTGTAGACAAATGCAGGCACACTTCACTCCAAAGTGTGAGAAATTACGAGCGTGAAAACAAGAAAACAAAAGCCTACAACCACTCAGTCTTATATCGAGCGTCAGTGGCGCTGGCTGTGGCCCAATGCAGCTGTCGAGGCCAAGAGAGGCACCGTTGACTATCACCAGAGAGTGAGTGGGCAACATTCGAAGTGGTTCACAAGCCAATTGCCCAACATCAAGGCCCACAGAGCGTGATTATCTGTCTTATCACCCCGTCAAATGTATCTCAGTAGCAACACGCTGAAGAAGAGATGTGCAAGACTGGCAATGCTACATGGAATTACTTGGGGGCTCTACAATCTTAAAAGTAGAGCTGCTGAACCTTGTGAAAATGGAGAGTCAAGACGCTTGGAGGTGCGTGGGCAGCAAGAGCAACATGGACATGTGGTTCTCAGTCTGCCACCTTCCATTGTGGCTCAATCGATTGGCAATGATGAAATCAAGTTAGGAGCTACATCGCAAGCATAATAATCAACTTCAACTGCGGATGTGAAAACTGACCCCAGTAAATACATACAAAGTGAGTGCAGAAAACTGGTCAAGCTATAGCAACATCACGCATTGCGTAATGGAAGGAAGCGAAGATAATAGCAGATAACTGACTTATGAGACATCGCCATAGTAGTTATCCTCTGGCTTGAATGGAAGGAACTCTGCTACTTCGGACAGCTCAGATGAACATGGGTTGTCACATAATGAAGATCGGTGGGTCGCCACACGGCTGAGGCCCAAGCGTCGGCACCTGCCACTGGCACACTTGAAGGTTTGATCCCGTCTGCTCTGAAAATTGCTATGGACTGTTGCAGCAGCCTCCACACCTGTCAACGACGGTTGCAACACCTGAGAAATCTCTCTCCCACACAGTTCAAGTTAAACAAAATGTCAACGTGTGGCTAGATAGAGGACATTCACCGCCGACTTGGAGATGGCTGTCGCCGCAAGCAAACATGCACAGCATTCAAGAAACTCGCTGTCTCAACAAAACACATGAGAACCCGATTAAACCTTCGATAATTGTTGACAATGTTACAAGCCTGTTTTAACCACGGCTGTAGTGCAATACTGGAAAAGCACGGCATTCCAACAGCAAGGTCTCAGGAGAACACTTGAACTAAATAAACTGCGAAAGGCCAGTGACTGAAAGACACCAGCACCGAAACACAAGACAATAGCCCAGCCATACTCGGCAAGCAACATTCCTGTGTATCTCAGGCCGGGTTCTAACTACCCCAGTCTTGATCACGCTCCACCTAATTGTTAATTATTACCGCGACCTCCTTTCCCCATTGAGAGGGCAGCTCAGCCAAGAATCCCTCGAATGGAAACCCACGGGTGGAGACGTGGAAAGACATCAGGCCCAAACCTCGGCAGAGTGCGTGTTATGACGAAGAATACTTCTGTGTCATAGAAAATGACCATGCAGCGCTGAGTGCCATTGAAGATTGTAAATGTATTAAATAAAACCCCTTGTCAATAGCTGGAGGAGCCAACTGCCTTATCCAACAGGCAATTATCCACTGCATGTGGTACCGAAATGGGACTGCTGAGTAGCAGAACTGTCACAACTTCAGCGGCAGCGAAGGCGGAAAGTACACAATGGAATGCCTGCAAGCAAAATAGGACAGTGTGCTGGCTGAGGGTGAGTGCGCTGTGCTGCAGAGAACTGGAACCGCATCAAGAAGAACGTATTACAGATACACCAACAGAATAAATCAACAAGGCAACGCTCATCAAACCGCACGTTGAAGACGTACCTGTGCGGTCATGACAGCGCCGGGCACCAGGCACTCATCACACGAACCCGGACAGCAGAAACACCTGCAATGCAGAACACGACACGTCGGGGAAAGAGGTAAATATCAGCACGGCAGCCTCAGCTGACGATGGCAATCCTCAGGCTGCTGAGCCAGGCCCTGGCGTTCAGTGACAGTTAGCTGGCAGCCTCTGGCCGTCCACGGCGACACAGCGCAGTGTCAGTTTGCAGGCACTAATGCCTCGTCTTGTATACTGTGGGAACTCACAGCAACATGGCAGCATCCAAGGAACTGAGATTAGAACTCACAGTATGCGTATGAAGATGCTAAGAGCCTCGTCACAGGAAACATCTCAACGCGGCCTAATTTAACAAACAGAGGCATTGAAAAGGCATGCTTGAAACAGGCACGACAGAGGGTGCTGCAAGGCGCTCAGGCAATAAGATCCCTTGATATATTCATTTGGAGGTAACGACAACCAACATGCATGACAAAGCACCTCTTGGAACAAAATGAGTGATCTGTATAGTATTGATGCATTATGCTGCCATTCAACACCTAAAAGTCTGCACCGTTATGCGTCGGCACTTCAGAGAATGGCATGCTTGCCTTCACAGTATAGCACATTTCATGTCTTCATGACAGTCATTGGCGATCACAATCATGCTACTGCACCTGGCATGTAATCTACTGCTACTGACAGGACCGGGAACCATGCCCAAAAGCGCTGAGCGGAACAACGGGGAGTTAGGTCTGTAGGTGGATTCTACATTTCAAGTACAGTACAGCCGGTTCTCTATAACGAACCAGAAAGAATGAATAGCGGATATAACAAAGGAATTTCTGATTTCAATTTCCGTTTGTGCGTTAGCAATAAGGTAAGAAGGCTATTAGCAAAAATCTCGGAAGGCCTGTGCTGATATAACAAACGAAAATTCACCGAAGTTCTCAAATTTAATGTGAAAAGCACCACAAAATTTAAGCTCAGTTAAAATGAACAAAATATACATAAGTAGCTGCTGATTAACATGCGTAGGACGCGACTTCTTGAGAGTGCATACCTCAGAGAAGTTCGGTGCTGCTCGCCTAATCACCCGAGCAGAAACGGCAAGCTTCTCTGCAAGACGTGGGCGAAGGTGCATGAAAAAACCTAGAAAAACCCGTTCATTGATCATGCTGTCAGCGTGGCATCGCTAGTTCCCTATTTCCCGCGTGGTTCGATTCACCTCCTCCCGAACTCCGCTTTGGATAGTGTCCCCCTGCTGCTTTCCGTTGGTCTTCATCGTGTGACCCAGGCTGCCTTCCTGATTTCCTGCACTACAGACCCCACACCAATCACTTCTCCTCCGGTAAAGACTGACTGCAAGCTTGACTGAACAGCACCTAATCGCAACTGACGCAGCTTTGATCGGATTTACTTGATCAGTGTCAAGCACCAGCATTTCTACTCACGAAAAGAAAGATTCTGGTCTCTAAAGGTGAAATGCAGCGATTGTTGAGGAAGTTGGCGACTAATGTAAAAGTCAGAGATAAGCCTACGAACACAGATAGCTCTGTCGACAAACCATCAAGATAGGGAGACAAGATTGACACAGCCCTAAACGATGATAAGCTGGCAGCAACACATGAAAGAAACTCAGTAAGCCTTTGTACAATAATGTGGAAAGGCGCTGTACAAGTAGTTTGTCGGCAGCCCACGCAAAGTTCCAATAAGCGGTCAAGATCCACAGTGAAATCATATCCAGTCAGTCCCACCTCAATACCACTTCCGGAACCGGGCATAGACAGCGCCTCAAGCTGGATGGTGAACAACTTGATAGGCAAAACAAGAAAAGAGAAAAATATGGTAAAAAAAGAATGACTGCAAGATAAATTGATTGTACTATTGTTATTATATTTAGAAAATGTAATAAAGTTAGGTTATTTTGTAACGAATAGGAGGAGTATCTTTTAAATCATTTACCTAAGTCCATTAGCGTCCGTTGACCTGGTGAACGACGCCAATAAAGTAGGCTACACTTGATGCGCGAAATACAACGGTGCAACCTTGTACAACGTACTGAATAGTGGTTGTTTGTGGTGTAAAAATAAGATGATTACAGATCCGTCAATCAGCAGCGGTGGAATTTACAGAGAACCCGGTAAGAGATGTGTTTTAAATATTGTTGGAAGTAAGAGAGCGTCAAATGCCGTCATGCTTCAAACGGCAGCTAATAGGATGGTGGGCTTCCTGGATGGTTTAATTTCTTGGAACAGATATCTGTGACGAAAGCTTCGCTTCAAGATTTAGTGCCTAGATTAAATTTAATAATAATGAAATGATCACATCATCTTGCACATATGTTATCTGTGGTTGTGATCTTCGCTGTTTAACGGGCCTGGAATATTTTAACTCATCATGCCTGGGGTGTCGCAGCAGGAATCGTACCTGAAAACCTCTTGAAATTGACGATAAAGGTGCTGTAGCAATCAAGCACAAACAAAAATAAACAAAAGCTGACGTCGGTTCCTTTTTTTTTTTTCTGTGTTATTAGATTGCTCTGCCAGTTCCACTGAACCCTGCTTTGGAGACTGTAGTTGAACGCAAAACTGTGTCACCGTATAACGTCCGCGATGATGTACGTCTTCCGCTGAGAGATAAGAAAGGGTGGCAGTTGCTTGCTATTATGAGAATCCCGAACACCGGCCTTTGCACGCTCCACGTGAGATGACGTGTTAAGAGACGGTCACACGCTCAACTGATATTTCGTCATGCGGAGATGGCTACCATCTGCTTTTGGTATGCCGCTGTGGCTTACCCCGGAAGGAAGTTTCGGCACAAAGGGCAAACGTGCAGAAACACGCACGCGCTCATCTCGAGTATTCTAGCATGTGGACACGACCAGCGCAGTACAGTGTACGTGCTGTAAACCCAAACAACGCAGCCTTGCACAATGCGTGTGAGACGACGGGTTGTAGGCGGTCACACGCTCAGCTGATATCTGCGTCGCGTTGGAAGATATCGTCTGCACTGGAGAAATAAGTCCAGATGTGTGCACGCGGTGACTTATCCTGAAAGGGTTTTAAGTTTACTGCACGCAGGCAGAGGTCGTGGGAAGCACGGTCATCTTCTACTGGCTGTGGCTTAAAAACGTGGAACACGAATGAGAAGGACCATAGCACTGCTGTGCACTGCGCAGTTCGACTCCGAGCATATTAGTCGTTAGAATGCAGAATGAAAAGTTACTGTATATGTGGTGTGGGTGCCAAGGGTTTCTATATCGATTTCCAAGAGATCCTCAACAGTAAGTAAACAACTATATCCATTTTGCCTTTGTTCTCACTCTATGTGCATAGAAATTAGTTTAATTGCGTAAATTGTTTTTATAAAAAGGTAGTTTTTCTTTTTTCAAATCATTGAAAGCGTTACTCTTTCTTAGATTGTGTCCAAGCGATTGAATTAGACTTATTTTATTATTCAACACGAAACAGATTCACATGCTATACTACGTTTCATACCAGCAGTGCAACGCTAGGAAAAGTACTGAAGTAATGCGCATCAAAAAACACAAAAAAATATATTACTCCTGCGCGTTTACGTGGGACGAGCGGTACAAGGCGCTGTCTCTGGTGATGCCGTGTTCCGTTAGAACCCGACCGGCCTCGTCAAACGGAAGAACGGTTGGAGGCATGGTGTGAAAATTGGAGAGTACGCTTGAGGGTGCGGTGGAGCGGTCCTTTATATAACGAATGCCGGGATTAGGGGACCGCACTGCCATTGATCAGATGGCTCGGCATTCCCCTCGCTTGTAATGCGACTCTGCATGGAAGTTCTCCTTCCGAGTCGGAATCC
Source organism: Ixodes ricinus (assembly GCA_037355805.1). Lineage (NCBI taxonomy): Eukaryota > Metazoa > Arthropoda > Arachnida > Ixodida > Ixodidae > Ixodes > Ixodes ricinus. The sequence goes on from JAZHYW010045724.1 coordinate 28,807, forward strand.
TGGCGCCAGTGCAGGCGGGAAGTCATCCAGACAGCAGTGTCTCGGTGCTCACGGTGCCGTGTCGGCCCCCATGGGCCAAGTGACTCACAATAGACGCGGGGCACACAACACCACGGTGCGCACGAGGTCAGGATCGAGTATCGTTTCCTTTTCGAGGGAAAGCAGGGACCTCGGAATGCAGCCACGTGGCACATGCGTCGTCTACTTAGGCCGACCAAGCGGTTCGTGCCTAAGGCATGACGGAGCTGACCAAGTTCATGGTCCCGCAGGCAGAAGGAAACCACAGAAGCGTCGGAGATGCAGCCCACGGGCATCGTCCGCCTAGCCGAGGCAGACCACGAGTCACCGGCAGGCGCGGTTCCTCTTTAAGTCTTGTTTCACCTTGAAGCCGTAAGGCCGATTTTTAACACCAGGACATAACAGAAGGCAGTTCAGAGCACGAGGTCCGCGTGCTCGAAGTCACTTTAGGGTGCGAGGTCTTCGGCTTCAGGGGTACGCCGCCTTGCTAGATGGGCTACTGCTTGCACGCCGCGCTGACAATGCATGGTCGCGCAATCCCGGTGGCCGTTACCGGGACCGTTTCCCAGGGACTTCGCGGACGACGGCGACCGGTCAGCGACGATTCTTGTACTCTAGCGTACACGCGTTGTGATCAACTGCTTGCACTCTTTCGAGATCACGAGCCTTTGAAAATATCCGAGCAGGAGAGTACTTCAGCTTGGACGCCATCTTCTCAAAACCGGCGAG
>JAZHYW010045725.1:0-11726 GCA_037355805.1 Ixodes ricinus
TGACTCGGCTGTTCAGCCACACAGGCTGAACAGCGAGGTTGTTCAAGCCTTACTCCAGTGAGTACAACGCCTGGAGTCATGGCGTCGCGCATGAGAGCGAACTCCGGCACGTTCGCCAGAACGCGCTCCGAGCTCAAGCCCGGCACGCGGCCGCCGCCTCAGGAAGATCATGCGAACACGCCGCAGATCAAACTCAACTGGATGCCGTTTACAGGCTGTACAACTTTCGCCGATTGCGATCCGGTGGTAAGCCAGGAATGCCATTCCGAATGGCCAACGGTGTCGCCCAGGAAGAGCACTTCCCCCGTGAGACGACCGAGCCCGCGTACCGACCAATGATGGCAAGGAAGAAGTGCGCTGCAAGGAGCGCGAGGGACCACATTTCACGTCCCTGTCCGTAAGAACTGGGCTCATAATGAGAGTGAACGCGTCCTCTCCTGCCGCCGCAAGCAGCAGTGTCTCCATGTTGCGACTGCCTCCGAAAGCTTCGCACACTCGGGGTGAAATTCCTTGTCGGCAATCGCTCGGGGTTCAAAATCCCCTCGCGGCACCACCAAGACGGTAGTAGTGCTCAACAATGCGATTGACCTCACGTACGATGTCACTCTCAGGGTGTTCGCGGGCAAGTCGGCCTTGGTTAGATTCGGCGCAAGAATCCTCGCCAACGCCATGAAGGCAGAATAAAACTCCGCACCTCCCACCCATAACTGGTTCACTCCTCAGAGATGCGACCTCTACATAATCTGGCATCTCGAACATGACCGGAAATGAAAAACCGGCCATGCGCGTGGGGACCAATACTGAACCCCAAGACAATCGAGAACCGGAAAGTGGGTCGAAAAGTGGTCTCTCGGAAAACGAGTTCCACGCAGTAGATGTGGACTAGCCCTGCCGCCTTGCTGCCCCCGGTATGGGCGTATGCAAGCTCGGTTTCGAGTCCGTGCGCACAAGTTTCACAAATTCGGAAAACTGCTTCTGATAGACTAAGGCTGCCTTCATACTACTCGCCAACTTTCCCTTTCCCTCAGTGAAATACCGTACAGCACTTCCCGCTGCTCCTCGCTGTTCAGCCACACAAAAGCAAAATAAATATTCAGAGCATTCTTGAAAGGTGATAGATGAGGCAGACTGCATTTTGCGATATCACCACCATCGTCGTATGTGCGCCTTTTTTTTTCTCCCTCATTTGTGCTAATAATTGTTTTCGGAATAAATCAAACGTGAAGCGATACGTAACAGTTGTTGTTGGGGAAGTTTGAACTTGTTTGCTGGGGTCATCATGGTTTCTGAAGGGAACCTTCTGCAGATAGCTCGGGCTATCAGCTCCAAACACAACTGGACCACTCTCTCATTAGGTCCCAGGACGTAGATCTCACGAAGACCTCCATGCTGAGCCTTCTTGAACAGGTCAATGTGAAGGCAGCCGTTCTGCTCGATGTTTTCAAGGCTTTCTTTCACGATCTCCTGCACGTGAGTGTGCTCTTCCGCTTTCTTGGCTGTGAACTCGTCATTCTTGTACATGCTTTGGTTGTAGGTGGGTGAGGCCTTCAGAGTTCCAAGCTCTTCCAGGGTGTAGCCACCAAGTGATTCCAGGACGTCGTTCATGATCATTTCCTGGACATTGTCACCCCACATCTTCTTTAGTTTAGCCTTGCTCAGATCCACACAGTAAGCCAAGAAGCTGCGAGAGAACTCGTGGAACTTGACATCCTCCAAGGTTGGATCACCAAGGCCCAGGTTCTTAGTCGATCCTTTGGCCTCCTGCTTTCGTACTCCATGACCTTGTCGTAGAGGGCAGCTGAGGAGTTGCCTTGAGGGCTCTCATCCTTGTTCTTCAGATATCCCACGTAGAAGAGTGAGATCATCTGCATTGGCTCCTCGAGCTCACACCCAGTGAACATGTTGAACATGCCGCTCCACTTGAGCCGGCGATCCTCACTCCTCAGATCAGAGGGTCTGAGAGAGATCCCTTTCATCGCTTCAGTTAGCTTCTTCACCAGCCAGACCTGCAGTCTCAACCTCAGGGCTACTGGCAGCTTGTTCAGCACCTTGTGTGGCTTCGGCAGAGCTGGTTGAGCAACCAGACCCTCCATGAAGACAAACCTGCTCACTGTGATGATTTCTTCTGCCTGTAGATTTGTCCTTCAGCATGACCATCAGGCACACAGCTACCATCTTCCACACCTCCTTCATTGTTGCAGACTCCTCATCCAGTTCTTGCTCCCAGAACTTGAGACCATAGAATTCCATCCAGTAAGACAGGAGTGTGAACATAATGGACTTGCACTTCACCAAGTTGATGAGCTTACTGGTGCTGACTGAGTTGAACTCAGTCCACCTGACATTCTGATTTTGGTAGTCCTGTTTGAAAGCTGTCCCAGCCACTGAGGGATCAGTGCTCAAGTTTGCCTTGTACGTCATCAGCGAGTAGTAGATTGAGCCACTGGAGTTGGTTGGTTTGATCAAGACGTAAACGTTGAAGTGTCTCAATTTCTTCAGAAGCATCTGGCCCTGCTTGCAGTGCTGCTTCATGCTGATCGCTAGCTCTGTCGCCAGGTCAGACACGAAGCTGCTCCACTTTCCCAGATTGAGTGCCCAGGAAGCTTCTTCAGAAACTTTCTCCAAGGCTCTCCAACTTCTTGTCCATGAAGCTTGTATGCATGTCCGAGCGAGGTCTGGCAGCATGTGTTCGTCATAACTTGCTCCCAAGAAGGTTTTGGTTTCAGAAAGATCTTCTGTTATCGGTCAAGGAGTCTATCAAGATCTCTCGTCTTTGTGGTGTAGCTCATGGGCTTGTTTTTCTCGTCCTTGTGGATTCTCACCTCTGGGTCATCCTTGTGGCGCCTCCCCTCTATGTCTCTCTTTGCAAGTTCTTGAGCAACCTTGGTAGAGACAGAGTACTTGACCCCGTCTGTAACGGCTCTTCATGCTAATGGTTGGAGTTTCCAACACGCCGGCAGTCTTGAGCCTCACAGCCTCTGCGTGCTTCTTTTGCTCTTCACTGAGCTCTAGCTCCTCCTCAGGGGTCTCTGTCATTGCTCTGGCAACTTCAGCATCAATTGACTCCTCAGTCATGTGATTCTGGATGATCCAGAGCATAGTTCCATGCGGACCTCCAGCATTGGCAAGGTCTCTTCGTGAGATTTGCCAATGTCTGGGATTGACTCCTTCCGCTTCCTTCTCTCTCAACAGACAGTGAGTTACTGCTGCAGTCCCTCTTTCCGGCACCCACCAAGGGATCTGAATGACACTCTTGGTGTTGTGAATCAGTTGAGGGTCTGGTAGTTCGTTGAGCTCAAGGTACTTGTTGATCTCCAGCTATGCACTGCCTCCTGGTTCAGCTTGAGCCGGTCATTGACTGAATCTAGGTGTCCCTCTCCAAGGAAGTGTTCCTTCCTGAGTTTCTGTCGTGCCTTGATAGAAGCAGCCTGAAGTTGTTCAGTGATGTACTTCATGTCAGGCTCTCTTTGCTAGCCTCATAGACCTGCCTAGAGCAGGACGGGAAGCCCCGATCTAGTCTTTCCCAGTCATGGACTGATCTGAGAGAGGATGCCCTCTAGCCGCCCTGGATCCTGTCGTTCTCTTCCTTGACAGCAGAGCTCACAATGACACCCTGAGAGACAAGGGTGAACTCAATCTGCTGGCCAATTTGCAGGCATAAGCAAAGTTCTGTCACATCATCCTCTGTCAGAGGCAGGCTGCTCTACAACCTGCCTTGGTCCGACTCACAGTCACAGTGAAGATGACTGCTTTCCCTGCGCTCTGCTCTAGCTGAGAGGGCAGCATCGTACCTGAGGTGCTTTGGTGGAAAGCATCCTTCGTTCTCTCTAGGTCAGGGATCTTTGTGGTGGCAAACTCATGCACGAGAATGACACCATTCTTCTCCTGAATGATGTCTGGTGTAAGATCATCATTGTGGTCGTGGAGAGGAGTGAAGAAAGACTTCAGAGGCCTGTTCAGATTGAGTAGAGAAGTATCCCTGCAGTGTAATCATGTCTGACATTCGACATCTTTGCCTGAGGCCAGACCTGATCCAGGACTGACACAGCAGAGAGCCGAGAGGAGCTCTCCACTCCCACCTCCCTGGCTCGTACACACCTCCAGGAGAGGCGAGTGCAGTCCTGGCGTCAAGAACACTTCTCCTCAGAAAGGAGAGCATCTGAGAGGGCCTCTAGCCTGCTCACATGCGTCATGACGTGTGATGGAATATCTCTTTCTTACTTCTAAGGTAAGGGTCGACTCTGTGATTCAAATTGCAATGCAGCAAAGCTAGCGCACCGGGTTTGCACTGCCGACCGCCTACGTTCGCCCCATAAAATAGTGCTGCCCCTGCAGAAAAAACAAAAAAAGTGAGAAAAATGTGCATCTTCGGAGCTAGTAACTGATAGTGGTGTTATGATTTCAATGATACACAGATTTTTTTTTCAATAAAAGAAAAATATAATGTAAATTACTTTAAATTGTTTTTCACGTTTTCGATCCGTGCGTACGCCGCCTCGGAGTTTTCGGGTTGCTGGCTGCCCCTGCCCAACGCCTCCTCTAGGAAGTAACGCCTGTCAATTCCCCATTGTCCCCTCCAACCGTCTTAGCCACCTGCGTTTTGAGCGGCGACACCAGAGGGTGCGCCTATCCTAGCATTGCGTTGAGATAGCGGCGGCGGCGGAGCGGGCTCAGGCGGCCGATCCCTACGCTGTGTGGTCAAGATGCCGGTACATGCATGTCCATGGAACCTTATGTAGCATTCTGGCTCACCCTTGGCGAAGCATTCTGAGGCAAATCACTGACGGGCATTGACTGATCATGTCTGCAAATTTCTGTCAATGACTTGTGGTTGTTGGCGTGAACAAAAGTTTTGTGGTGGTTACTCCTGATTTGGTTACTCCAAAACCAGCTCTCCAAGCAGCATCAGTTGAGTTTCACATACTTTTCTTGACAGGGGCTTCGGTGCCGTTACTGGTTTGCAGCACATGTGGTCTTGCCGTGATCTCGGCTGCATAGTTTTGTAAGTAGGGGTTTCACGAACTTCGTGCCAAAAGCAGTTCTAAAAAGAACTGCTCTCTGTGCACGCATCTGTGCACATCAAGCGGGAGAGGATCTCATCACCTATTCGCCTGATGAGTAGGCACTGGTCTGCAGGGGTTTCTCTTCCTGTGTTTCGGGACAATAACTCCACAAAAGCTCTTCAGGGCAGTGAGGGCAGTTATAAGCTGTGGTGTGAGGTAGCAGAGAGCCTCCTCTGTCTTGATGGGCAATTAGGCCATCCACGGCAGCATTCAACTTGAGGTTTTGAGCTTCAAGAGCAATGCGGTTGTGCGCAGAGTTGACTTCTTCATTACTTCTCTTGCTGTGCAGCACACCACCATGGCGATGCTTGCAGCTCCAGAAAGAGCCTGGTTGCTGGGTCTTGGTAGAGATGCTGCAGTTCCCCCAGCGCTCTCTTCAGCACGCCACGGAAACTGGAGCGTTGCCTGTGGCTGCGTTGTGGTCAACCGAAATAAGTGTGCCGGTCGGTATGAGCTTCGACGCCGCGTGCTACTGATTAGAGCGAGGCAATAGTGCCAGTTTTCAGCGTACTCCAATGCCATTCAGGGTACGCTCTCATGTCGAGGGCAGTTGCACCCAGCTGTGCGCCTCGCCATGGCGAAGTCAGCGTTGGTTCTTTCGATGCGCTCTCAAGGCGCTCTTTCCGAAGCCGCGGGGGCTCGGGTGGTTGAAGAAAGTGTTGTCGCCCTGATGCGGGTGGTTCATTCCCGGCGCCTCTCCCTCAGCAGCGCTCTCTAGCACCTCCGTCTGTGGCCGTCGGAGCTGCGCGGGTAGGGCGCCAGAAGCGTCACGTGGTGCTTAGGCCGGTTATCGACGTGGTTTCGTTAGACGATAGCCGGCGGTGGTCATGACGGTAGTTGTGCGGGGTCCAACATTACGGTGGTGATTGATATCTGGATTCCAACAAAAGGGTAGCTTGTGCATTTGATGATGCGAGGGATTACAGCCAGGACGGGACTGACATTCATTTAGGCGACGCACAGCAGGAAAAAGTTGGCGTGTGAAGTATTCCCAGTGCTTTCGCGGAATGAGTTCATCTCACGGCGGTGAATCCGCTAAGCCTAACCGGCTTGTGCAACAGCTGCAAGAGCTTCGCGGCTGTTTTACCCAGGTTTTAGGGTCGCTTCAAGACAGCATTTGCAGGATTTGGTTAAAGTGCGTTCAAAGGTTTGTTGTTGTAAAATAAAGGAAAGAGCTGAATATAATTCACTGTGATTTGTGTCTACATTACGTGCTTACCTGCTCGCGATATTTACGCCCGTGAGAAAGATACACGGTTAATTGACTTATTTTATATTTGCCTGCTCTGGTCGCCGTGGCCAGCATTCATGGCTATACGTAGCCGATACGCTCTGGCAACTTGTGATGAGTTGTCGACTGTATTTCCAGCGTTGGCTTTTGGTTCTGTTCTGCAAAAATCAAAACCGCATACTGCTGTTTTCTTTTTTTACATGCCGGTCATTAAACCAATTTACGTCACAACCCGTTATTTCATCGCGTTCGCGAAGCGTAAATTTTGCTGCCGATGCGCCCGTGCAGCTGTAAGATGAATCGGTGTTGTTTAATACGTACAATGTCAAGAAATTTTAATTCCGGTGACTGATTGGAGAATTTTCGGAGCGCTCTAGAAGCCAGGCAGTTGTGATCGGCTAAAAGGATCCCTGAGTAGCTCTGGCGGCGAGGAGGGGGCGCTCTGCTGAATCGAGGTCAGAGGCGAGAGGCGACCCACCCGGATTCACCATCAGAAACCCAAACAGTGCTTCCAGTGGGTCACTCGAGAACTTGCGGGTTAGCACGAACCCAAATGCTCTCTCCTGAAGGAGAAACCGAATGCATTCAACATTTGATTGTGTGGTGAATACAAGTGCATGGTACGTCTCCTTAGTCAGAAAGTTTTGAGGATGGCTGGTTGTCTTCAACTCCAGCATGTATTCAAGGAAGACGATCTCGAGCCAGTCAAGCCTTTCGTCGTTTGGGCTGCTGAACTGCCTAGTGTCCGGGTGGTTTAAATGAATGTGCTGCTTACAGTTGCTGATATCCATCAACAGAAACCACCTGTACACTGTCTTCATGAATTCAACGGTCGGACCTACTGCTGCGAAGTCTGCATCGCATGTGTGTCCAGCCTGGTCTTTCATGAAGCTCAAGGCTGCTGTCACTGGAGGCGAAAAAATCTGGAGCGCACTTCTCACATTCATTTTTTCTATGTTGGTTGGGTAGAGGTGTTTCCTTGTTAAAAATCTCACTGGCTTCACGGTGCTGCCGGCTTGCATTTTGTACAGTTTTTTCAGATGACTGGAAGAAATTTCTTCTTGGCCGCCCAACTCTCTTGCAAGAAACTGGGACCTGATGTTTTTGATAATGTGTGACTGATCAAAGGCGAGGAAGAGTTTTCGGTGGGAATCGACTGGGTGGGGAATGCAGTGGGTACCAGCTCCGTTGCACAGAATGTCCATTGCTGACACGTTTACCTTGTGGTTGTCAGACACCAGCCTTACAACTTCGAGGCCCAACCCTTCCACTTTCTGGATGATGTGGAGTATAACTGCGGCAAGTTGGTCACCAGTGCAGCCTTTCGTGAAGAAATATCCTACGGGTATCTTGAACCCAACAGACAGTCCACAGAGCAAGAAGCAGAGGAGTGCGTTAGCGAGGGAGTTTTCATAACTAGGCACCAAGTGACCCAGTTCTACACTCAGGTTCACATCTCCAATGAAGGCGTCTTGCTGCTTGTTGTAATCGAGGCGTTGACGAATGTGCATCTCGTCAACAACAAGGCTGCACACTCTTGATTGAGGAGTTTTTAGGCTCTCAACCTCGGTTCGTAGACGACTGCATACCAGCGAGCTGAAACCAACTTCTCCAGCAGGGTTTCCAACGTACTTCTGCAGCGTGTTCCGGCAAGGCAGCTTGAGCAGTTCTTCTTGTCGGATATACTCGTAGGTCTTGGTTGAGAGATTCCTCAAGATGACACAGTGCCGGACGGTTGTTTCTGACCATGTCGGCCTTTTCTTGTTAAAGTTCAAGACTTGATCCAAGATCAATCTAGCCATTTGATTTTGCTCCTCGGCTTCCTTCACAATCTCAAGAAATGAATCTACCTTGCAGTCTTCTTTCAGCTGTCGCAATTCTTCCTTGTACTTGTCAACAGTTTTATTTAGCCTTTCCAGTCGTGTTTGGAGTGCCCTTTCCTTCCGCCTCCCTTGTCTATGCTCGCGGAAGGCAGCAGTGGACTTCCCTTGACTGTTTGTGTCCCGTAGTCTCTCCTTATATAGGCACGTCTTTCACTGTTGTCAAGGTTCTGCACACGGCATACTGTTTCATCGCTCCTGGTGGCACTGGAAGCTTCGTACGAACCACGCAGTGACAAGTCTGGAGTTTCAAGCTCGGGCCTCTTCGCAGACGGCTCTTCGATAATTTCGGGGTGAAGGATACTCGAAGTGTTGTCACCATCAACGGAGTTGGAAGCAGTGCCCAGCAATCCTAAGTCTGCATGACCTGGCCCTGTAGTTGTAGCCTGCATGGTTCTATGACCATCTTGCATCTCAGCAGCTGGCAATTCCCTCTTCCGTTTTTCCACACAGCGTGTGTGCCGCTTCTTCACAGGGGCAGGTTTCATGTAGGAAGGGTATCCCTCGAACTTTGTTGGAACTGCTCCGTGAATCAACCTCCTTGTTTTTGTGGTGGTCTTGAAGCAGCTGTCCTCGAAATGGTTACTACACACCACAGAATAGTTTGATGTTGTATTCGGTTGCCAATCTTTACGCGAGATCGCCTTTAGCCACTGTTCACGTGACACGGCATCAGCTGGAATCTCGTGGAAGGAGGTTCCAGGTTGCTTGTTTTTACCACTGGACGTGCAGAACGGGACGCAGCAGTACGGCATGGTCGCGACACTCGTAGCATAGCACGCAAGGGAAAGTTTGCAGAGAAGTCAAGGGTATCCGGCTCCGACGTCGGACAGAATGCCACTGAGTAGCTTATCTCCCTCGCCGCACCCACTACCTCCCAAGGCCAAGGAATTAGTCATGCTGTTTCCTAATTTTCGGAAAAACCCTTTCCCCTCCCTGCATTCCGTTGCAGGGAAAACGTCCCTGGGGAGGCCAGTCCGTGCGGTGTGTATTTTTAATGTCTGCCCAGAAGCTGTCTTTTTCCTTAAAAAAAACAAATTTGTTATGTAAATATTGAGAGCAGAAGGAACGTGCAGGAACTCGACCGCATGTCGGTACGGACACAAACAAAGCGAATCGCCGATCGAGAGAAAAAAAGAACAATTTCTTCCCTTGAATAGCAGACAAACATCGCGCTGTCTAAATATTCCCATATAAAATCTTTTTATTACTTTTCTTCTAAAGTCTGGCACATATATGTGCGAAAAATGAACCGAAAATCGCCCGAAAATCGCACGCGCATTAATAACGAAACAACATTTCGTTTTTGGAAAGTAGCGTGGAAAGATTTTCGGATGTTCCAGATTTCGTACAGTTTCGGTTGGCTTTCCGCACATGTGTTACAGCCTTAATTAACAGCGATGAACCATATCTAGTCAACAGCGTGGGGCCCCGTAGCCTTGTTCCTCGCGGGACCGTACGGAGAAACGGAGCCGCGCGCGGTGTCGCGGGGTGGTAGGATACGAGCGCCCCTAGCGGCCGTACTCGGGGAGCAAGAGAGGAGGTTGGGAGAGGGTGCGGCCGTTCCCCCTCAACTCTTTTGCCAGGCATTACCTGATAGAGGAGGCGCTGCCCTGCCTCGCCGGTTTTGAGAAGATGGCGTCCAAGCTGAAGTACCTCTCCTGCTCGGATATTTTCAAAGGCTCGTTGTGCGAAGATCTCGAAAGAGTGCAAGCAGTTGATCGCCAACGTGTACGTGAGTACAAGAATGCGTTTACGGTGGAAGTCGGTCCGTGAAGTCCTGGAGACGGGTCAGTAACGCCACCGGAGTGTTCGCGCCCGTGCGGAGTGTGCTTCCCGCCTCGCCGGTTTTGAGAAGATGGCGTCCAAGCTGGGGCACCTCTCCTGCTCGGATATTTTCGTAGGCTCAAGCTGCTGCGCAGATCTCAAAAGAGTGCAAGCAGTTGATCGCAGCGTGCGCTAGAGTACAAGAGTGTCGCGTATTGGTAAGCCTTCGGTCCGCGAAGTCCTGGATACGGTCAGTAACGGCCACCGGGATTGCGCGCCCGTGCACAACCATGTCAGCGCGGGTGCAAGGTAGCCTATCTGGCAAGGTGGCGTCCCCGAAGCGAAGACCTCGCAACGTAAAGTTTCGAGAGCACGCGGACCGTGTTCTGAACTGCCTTCTGTTATGTCTGGTGTTAAAATCGGCCTTACGGCTTCAAGGTGAAAACAAGACTTAAGAAGGAACCGTGCCGGTGATGACTCGTGTCTACTCGGCTAGGCGGACGATGCCCGTGGCTGCATTCCGACGCTTCTGGTTTCTTCTGCCTGCGGGACCGTAACCTTGGTCAGCTCCGTCTGCCTTAGGCACCTTAACCTTGGTCGGCTAAGTGGACGACGCACGTGCCCATGGCTGCATTCCGAGGTCCCTGCTTTCCTCGAAAAGGAAACAATACTCGATCCTGACCTCGTGTGTCGTGTGTTGTGTACGCGTCTATTGTGAGTCACTCGGTTCATGGGGGCGCCGGCACCAGAGCAACGAGATACTGCTGTCTGGATGACTTCCATACACCGGCGCCAGGATTCCGACTCTGAAGGAAACTTCCATGAAGTCGCATCATGCGAGGGAATGCCGAGCCATCTGATCAATGGCAGTGCGGTCCCCTAATCCCAGCATTCGTTATATAAAGGACCGTCCACCGCAATCTCAAGGTACTCTCCAATTTTCACACTACACTCAACCGTTCTTCCGTTTTGACGAGGCCGGTGCGGGGTTCAAGCGGAACACGGCACCGCCTAGAGCAGCGCCTTGTACCGCTCGTCCACAAAACGCGCGGAGTAATATATTTTTTTGTTTTTTCTTTGATGCGCACTACTTCAGTACCTTTCCCACCGTTGCACGCTATGTATGAAACGGAGTATAGCACATGTGAATCTGTTTCAGTGTTGAATGCATAAAATGAAGTCTAATTCAATCGCTTTGCTTTGTATCTATCATGTGATTCAATCTAAGAAAGAGTCACGCTTCAATGACTTAAAAAGGAAGAAAACTACCTTTTATAAAAACAATTTACAGCAATTAAACTAATTTCTATGCACACAGAGTGAGAACAAAGGCAAAATGGATATAAGTTGTTTACTTACCGTTGAGGATCTCTTGAAATCGATGTAGAAACCCTTTGGCACCTACACCACATATACAGTAACTTTTCATATCTGCACATTCCAATGACTAATACTGCCTGGAGTCGGAACTGCGCCAGTGCACAGCAGTGCTATGGTCCTTTCTCATTCGTGTTCCACGTTTTTATAGCCACAGCCAGTAGAAGATGACCGCGCTTCCAGCTGAATCCTCTGCCTGCGTGCAGTAAACTTAAAACCCCTTTCAGTGATAAGTCACCGCGTGCACACATCTGGGACTGAGTTCCTCCAAGTGCAGACGAGGCATTCTTCCGGCGACGACGCCAGATATCAGCTGAGCGTGCTTGACCGCCTACAGCCTGTCGTCTCACGCGACTGTGCAAGGCTGCGTTGTTTAAGGTTTCACAGCACGTACACTGTACGGCGCTG
>JAZHYW010045728.1:0-17234 GCA_037355805.1 Ixodes ricinus
TTTTTGTAAAAAGACTCAGCTCAGTCATTTAGCTCTTTTGGTACATAGAAATGATTTCTTCTAATTGATTACAGGGAAAAAGTAATTGAAGCATTAAAAAGTTACACTAAAGAGTTACTTGTAACTCGTTACATACAAACCTGGCCATGGGCCTGAACCTCTCCGCCCCCCTTCCCAAACAAAACTGAGTACGCCCCTGCAGTGACTGACCATTTGTCTCAGATACGTTGAGGTTACGTCTGCGAGAGCTGTGGTGATAGTATTTTAGTATTTCACAACCTATCGCAAGTAGCCGGGTGTACTTTAAGTTTAAGATATTTTCTACAGCTTCTAGCCAAATAATTTATAAACAAAATTTTAAGCATGCGCTGGCATTTTCTGCACATAGCGGCATGTTCGTTATTTTTTCGGATGTATTCTAATTTACTTTCTTTTTTAGCTCACTATAGCTGTCTAAAATAGTGAGCAATCAGTGTTTTTATGCACTTATTAATTTGGTTGTTGATCAACGCTTGCATCGTGCAGGCTTCGATGCGTGCGTCAAAAAGAGGACAGTATGCTCAATGTTGCTACGCACCATGTATGGTGTCTTCCATGAAGAAAAATTTTTTCTTGCATATCTCTAGTACTGTGTTTGGTACTTATTAAGCTCAGTCATAGACAGGGCCTTCTTTTATGACGTTGCTGTGTTTACGAGTTATGTCCACTGCTATGTTCTCAATTAATGAAAAGAAACACATAATTATCTCTTGTTTAAAACATTACTGTCCCTTGGAGGCCGATAATTCAATTTAGGCAATATGGAAGCATGAACAAACCTCGAAGTATCATTTTCGCTTAATTAATACTATTTGTTCATCGCAGCGGGTTAGCCCCAATGAGTTGCTTGTCACCGAGCAACTGTGCACTGTGGGAAATCAATAACCACGAAGCTCGCGGTCATTGCTTTTCTGCAGTACGCGGGTGCTCGGTGAGAAGCTCACTCGATAAGACTGATTCACCGCGATTATGCAAGCAGAACTGTCCTGGAAATCTGCTTTTATTATTCGTGCTTGTTTTTTATTTTTTTATTTTTTGAGGGGGTTAAAGTTGAGATTAAAGAAAGAATATTTGTATATAGCAAGCAGATTTATAAATTCCCTCAATTAGGATAGCTGGGCATCTCCTTAGTTTCAGTTCTATGTCAAATCTGTCATATACAATCGGCACGGAATGAAACCCGAACGCCGGAACGCGTGGCCATCAACACAGGCTTCTCCACCTGGAGGGCCCCTGAGAACTAGTGAAAAAGCCTGGGCCGGCTAAGTAAATGACCCTGTCCGAACAGGGCGTTTCGCAAAGAGCTATAGCCATTTTAAGCGGTCGCCCATTATCCACGATAAACAAGATCTTGCAGGCGTTCTGTTAAGAGCAGCGGATCTCCTAGTACTTCGTGAAGTCGCCTCCAGCTGCGCCAGGACGGAAGCCATTTGACGAGGCATACTTTTATATAGGCGGGTTATCAGGTCCGAAGCGCGCAGCCGCTCCCGCTCAGCTTCGACCGCAGCCCACAAGTTGTCCGCCGATTGCCGCTGCAGAGGCCGGTAAGAAAGGCTCCTCTTCATTTCCCCCAGAGATTTTCAATGATGTTCATGTCTGGTCCTTGGAAAGGTGGGAAGGGGGGGGGAGCAGGGGGCACTCCAAGAACCATTACCCCTCCGGTCTTCCAACAGTTCTGTTGCGGACCGTGCCTTGTGGATTGGGCTGCGTTCTTGTTGAAGGTGAAGTAGCCGTCGCTGAACAGGCCGTCCATAACGTATGGCTGTAGCACGGTCTAAATGACGTCCATGTAAGCGGCTGCGTTGAAGGGGCCATGAAGGCGCACCAGGGGACCCAGTCCGTCCTTGGAGAGCGCACCCCACATACTCACAGAGCAGCGGCCGCTACTGGTGACGCGCTGGAAATTGATCAGGCTGAACCTGAAAAATTGGTAAATTATTTCGTCAGTGCTTGTCTAAGTTGAATGTTCTATATGACATTATGTTAAGTGAAGTAGTGCGCCCAGTGCAAATACTTTCGGGAAAACTGGTGCTCAGTAGTAATTGTGTTTGTCAAGGATCTAAAATAAAAGCACGTGCTGGATTCGCCGTTTTTACGAGAGAGTAAACTGAAAAATCAATCGCCTAGCCTTCTCAACGTAATTGTCCAACTTTTCTATGATTAGCCAAAACTTTTACCTGGTCTGATGGGCTTGCCAGATCTCCTGATGCTTGTCCCAGCACGTCGTGAATGCAGATTCATCTGTGAACACCATGTTCTGCCAGTGTGCCACTGTCCATGAATGTTCTTGCGCAAATAGCAGCCGTTTGTGCCTGTTCTCAGCCGAAAGCATCGGCTTTCTAGCTGGCACACGGCTGCGCAGGCCAGCTTCGTGCAGCCATTCACGTATTGTTTAAACGCTCACTGTAAGGCCCAGTTCACTGCATATTTCTTTGCCGTCAGCGTTGGGTCGTCTACTGCAGCAGCCACGATCATTCAGTCTTCGTCGTCCATCATAACCTTTGGTCTTGAGCCACGCGGAAAGTTTTTGATATGCCGTTTATAACGGAACGCTTGCCATATCCTATTGATAGTCGACACCGGGTGGCCGCTTAACCTGGCTGTAGCTCTTTGCGATAGGCACTGCTCAAACAGGGTGATGAATTCATTCTGCTCCGGAATTGATACGCCTGGCATATCGGTGGTTACCGAAGAGAGCGTCGGCAAGCAATTTTTCGCTTTTTATAAAAATCAAGTGATAACCTCGCACGAATACATCCGCATTGCTTATAAAAACCGAGGCATCCACGTCGGTCTGTTGCAGCATTTGTTTTTCATAAGGAGTAGGGTTGTGCCAATAAACAAATTTTATTTCGCGTCTATGACGTTTCACTTTTCCTCAGAAACTGCGTGTGCCATGTTGTTCACCGGAGCCTCCGCGTGGTTCCGGTGACACGTCATCTAGCACTACGGGTCTTCTGTGCACGAAGTGTTTCAACTTTTATTTCGCCCTTGTGATACACAAAGCGATAATTAATGGCAGCACTGAAAAGATATCTCTGGGCATCCGATACATAAAAGCGATAATTAAGGGGTGCACTGGGCAGATCAAACCAAAATCTGCACAGAGTGGCATATTATTCATGGCTCAAGTCACTACAATTAAGGAAAATGTTTGCTGAGTGCACGAGTTAGTAGACTTGCATTATGGCATTCGCAGTGAGGCATACGAGCCTGAAGAACAATAGAGGTTAATGGATGAGCTCTGGGGGTGGACGTATGGATGCGCTCATATATTATATACTAAATATTTGTAGTAGTAACTTTCAATTG
The DNA here is from genome assembly GCA_037355805.1 of Ixodes ricinus. NCBI lineage: Eukaryota > Metazoa > Arthropoda > Arachnida > Ixodida > Ixodidae > Ixodes > Ixodes ricinus. Next base: position 3,352 of record JAZHYW010045728.1, read on the forward strand.
GGAGTCAGCACTCGTCATGTGTCCAAACTTGTTTTTCTGTCTCGTATGTCGCGCTCTTTTGCTATAAGTACTGCTCATTATAAAATTATAGTACATATAACAAACAATAAAAACTGCGCTTGCCAGGAGGAGATGACACCATGGGCGTGCTCCGATGGCATGAGCACAAGCAGCTTGCTGCTGCTTCTAGCATCGACCTTCTTGCACCGTGCGCAAGCCGCAAGTGCCGACCGGCAACAGTGCGGCGACACAAAAGCACCGGCGAGACTCAAAAGTCCCAGACCCGCCGCGCTAGGTTCGAGCACACCTTAGTAGGACCCGCACCCTCGCACTCCAGCGCATTTTCATTAGTTCTCAGGGGCCTTTCAGGTGGAGCAGCCTGTGTCAATGGCCACGCGTTCCGGCTTTCGGGTTTCATTTCGTGCTGATTGTATATGCCACCCCAATGTAGGCATTGTACTTTCTGAGGCCCACAGTTTGTAGATATAGTTATATAAAAACTAACTGAGCTTCGGGGACTAAGTGGAAGGTTGGAAACTACATTCACGAGTTGAGGTGAATTTTCATTTAAGCATGGTACAACCATAGTAAAATACTAGGAGAAACTGTTCCATAATCATTTAGAAAATATTGGGGCAAAACCACTATTTGCTTTAAACTTCACCAATGTTTTATGTGTGCCTGCTCATAAGTAGGCCTGTGTAGGGAAAGTGTAAAAATCTGCTTGGTATGTGTAGCTATTCCTATAACAAATTGCTACTTTGCCTCCTTAGATTTAGATGAATTTCTGATAATTTAGACTTCTGATATTTCAAACTGAAGTCTGTGGCTTCCTGGAGTTTGAATTATTGAGAGTTGACTGTATGAAGCTTGTCTGTTCAAACAAGTGAACATTGATCTACACAGGTCCTTGAAGTGGCACCTTGCCTTGTGTTTGACTAAAGCCAAACATTCTGATGTCTCTTCTATTGCGCTTTATAATTTTATTTGGCATATTTTATGGAAGCCAGCTGTAACATATAACTTGACGCGTCTGTCACTTATGTCATACCTCGAGTACATCATAAGCAGATGCGTATTTCCTAAGGCCAATATCCTGAAATGCTGCTAATGAGTACTTTAGTGCCGACAATGACAGACATGTCCGAAACAGACCGAGACAATATCGCTTCCTTCTATAGATTTTCTGCGTCATTATAGGAGACTTTCCTGTCCGCTAAGTGCACAAACAGTTGATGTCCAAGAAAACCAAACAGTGAGCAGTAAACTTGCTATAGTAAGTTACAGGTCAAGAAGGTAGCGGCAAAGGCCCCTCAAAAGGATTCATATATCTCTCCGCCACCTCCACATCCAATAGCGTCCAATTAGTTCCGTGACGTCGTGGCCAACGCTGGAGATGGTCTTGCCTTCCTGTGAATATTTGCTTTATCTTTCGACTTTGACTTAGCGTTGTGGAAGCCACGAGAAGGAGATTAGAATTTTCCCCTCCGATGGAAACATCGGTGACTTGAAGGGTTAGGTTCCCCCTCCGATGGATACAAAGGCCACTTTGAGGGGCTCGGTTCCCTTTCCGATGAATACAAAGGTCGCTTTCTTAAAAAGTAGGGGTCGGATACAAATTGTCATCACTCTGTAGCCATTATCTTTTCATTGAAGCGGAACAAGGGGCGTTTCCAGGGAACAATTCTTTCGACTGTGGATGGATTTGAAACGGGCGCGTCAGACTTATGGGAGGAGCTTCTCCTACCTTCTTGACTTGTAACCGACTATAGTGAATCTCATCTTCACGATTCAGTATATTGTTAATCAGGTTGTGGACCTACTCCTTCACTATGCAATGATGCATTAGTCTCTTCATTAGTTTATTCTTCTGCAAACTAGTGTCATTGAATGTGACCATAGACTCAAATCTTCACTGTGCATCAGTTCAGTTGTTTCGCCGCCGAACCTAGCCAAAATTAGCAATGGACATCATCAGATGTATTAAAGGTGTTAGTAAAAATGCCCGTAATCGAGACTCAAAACCACTTTGGGGTTGCCAAAGTAGCTCAGTACCACTGTTCATTGGTTGTGGGCTGCAAGGAACACATTTGTATCCCAAAATTAAGCGAAAATTACATAAAACAACACAGCCGCGTGCACATTGAAACCGAGATCAAACAAATTGAAGCAACCTAATGGCAGTGAGTGCATCAGCGCCTTCTATCTGCCGGTCAAACAACTACTGAGATAAAAATGTCTATAAGCCTAACAAACTAATGACAAGCTCAAACTTCCCAGTATCAAAAAGGTATGTCAAGCTTGGTGGCAGGCATGAATGTGGTGCTGTCTCATGCTGAGCAATTAGCCAGGAAACCTTTAGTAAAGTCTGGCACTGTAATCCCATTGGGGAATTCTGTTCATTGGCAATGAGTGCGACAGCCTGAATTAGTATATGTAAACTGTAACCAAAAGGATGGTGCAGGCCAGGGTACAAAGATGCCTTGAACAGAACGGCACTTTTCACTACAGTTGGACTGGCTTTAGGGCCCACCTGGGGCTATAAGGCAGCTTCCTAATGGTTTACTTGGACGTGTAAACCATGAGGAAGTAGATCCAAGAATAGTCGTCACCATCAATGTAAAAAGGCATTCGACTCTGTACCTCATGCCACGGTGCTGAGAGTGCGGAAAAACAAGGCATCTGAAGCAAGGCTCTCAATATCTTTGGGGCCTTCCGAATAAGATAGGAAATTCACACTCAAGGTTGGAAGCACCGGGAGTACTGCAATGCCAGACCGTATCAGGTTGCCACAGGGGACAGTGCTATCGCCAACCTTTTTCAATCTAGCTATGGTGGACCTCCCTGAAGACTGAATGAAATCCCTGGATTCGAGTTCACTGTGTATGCAGATGATGTCACAGGCTGGACCAAGGTAGGCTTCATAGGTCAACGAAGACACGCTGCAGCGCACCTTGAACCCAATTGAGTCTTACGTCCGAGGAGCAGGCATGGCCACGGCACTAAAACAAGCAAAATAGAAGCAGAGAAAACAAACTTCAAGTTAAAGCTGGGACAGAAGCAGTTAACTAGAACCAAAAACCAACGCCTGCTAGGACTGCTCGTTGATCATAGTGGTGGGAGCAAATCATAGACACAGAAGGTTTTCTGAGCATGAAAAAGAGCCTCACACCTGATTAAGAGTCACTACCATGTTGTGGAACATAAATGAAAGGGTCAGCAGAACGCTAGTTAATGCCATCTAAAGTGCTGAGCTCCTACAATTTCATCAAGCTATTCAAGACCCACCAAGCAAAAATCAAGATTGTGAATAGGGGAGCCACGAAGCTGATTAGTGGGCTACCGATAATGGCCAGGGTGCAAGACCTGGAGTGACTCAAGACAACCAAGGCAGAGAAAAGCATCCTGAGATACATAATTTACGACACGAAAACGGCTGCCTCCGCTCATACGGAAGCCGAACGACCAAGAGAGAATACAGATAAGAGTTTCTAAATGGCAAGCGGTGTGTGCAAGGTCTCAAAGAGACCTTGAAGTTGGGTAGCACGTGGAGAGTCAAAGGTGGCTCACACATCCCCACCAATGCCTACGTCCACATGGATGCGGCAGGGCAAGAAGGAATGTGGACCCGGAGCCTACTACCCACTCAGCAAGGATGAAACCAAAATGCGCTGCCTGAGAGGCCCACACGCACCTAAGATGGCAGAGCCCGAGGCTGCCTCAACGGGGCACGCTCAGTAGTGGCAAACAGTCGTAGATTCAAGTACATCTGGGTTTTACAGACAGCCTAGAAGTGCACAATGAGTGAAAAGGAGGGACACATCAAACCAAGCGCACAATGAGTCTGAAAAGGCGGGACACATCAAATCACGAGGTCCTCGTTCTGAAAATGCTAACAAGTGAATAGAGAAGGGTGTCTCCTTAGGATCTGCTGGATACCAACTCATTCCAGCGTCCCAGAAAACGTAGTCGCTCACCAAGTGGCCAGGGAGTTAGAAAAAGAAGCGACCCCGCCCTGGAGCCTTTTTGTGAGGGAGATAGTCCCTCTTACTCTTCAATTGGGGCAGGTTCCTTTCCCGGCCTGGGCACGCAGGTGCGAGACCCCCTAAGCCCTTCTCCTGCTGAACGAACACAACTTTTCCCCTGAAAACTTTGCCAGAGCCGACAGCATCATACTCGGAAGAATATGAACAAAGACAGCTATCACCCCAGTCCTGAGGGCGATGATGGCGGCAAGAAGAAACACCAAAGGTGCAATAGTGGCCGCGTAGGAAAATGGCACACTAATGATGTGCAGGACAGGAGGGACGGCAACTACCCAGCACATCATCTGGGAACGCCCTGCATTCATCCCCCATGCAAACCACCGACGAATTGAACCTGGAATTGTGGTTCTCGGCCAGTACCTCTTGTCTGCACGCTCGTAGGCACTGGAGGGAAAGGGAGGAGCGTCTCGGCACTAGTGAGCTGCAGCGGCCTTGCACGAGGGCATGATAGTGGAGATTTCAAGCACGGCTGCCATCAGCTCCTCCACATACTCTGCAATGAGGTACCCAAAAATTTAAGATTTTGCACTAGTAAACCCCCTACACTGTGTGACTGAGTGCGCTCAATGATGCGGCATCCGCATTATCTACAACCTGCTGATGCAGATGGTAGTTAATGGCTGCCGGAGATACAGAGGGATAATTTTGTTGACTACGTGTATATGCATTAGGAAAGGCTCCTGACTTAGCTTACCGTATATTTCTGCGTATAAGTCAACCTTTTTTTTTTTAAATGTGCATCTAAAATTGGGGGGGGGTCGACCTGTATGCAGAGGTGTCGACCTATACGCGGGTTCACGCGCAATTTTGAGCCGAAGGAGAGATACTAGGGACGTTTCACCTGCTCCTAGAGACTTTTCCCTCCCCACATGAAGGGATAGTTTCGTATTCGCATTGCGGCTGACTCACTGAATCGTCGGATGCACACACGTGGAGCCCCATTGTGATTAGGCACTGAACGGCTCAGGTTTCGTCACTTCCTCGGCGAACAGCAACGATGCTTCCAAAATCGCGGCAACAGTACAGCGCGTCCTTCAAACGTAAAGTTATTCTGTACGCCGAAAGAAGAATAACATCGCGGCCGAACTCAGCTTTGGCGTTTCGGAGAAGTGCGTACGAGGATGGCGGCAACAGCGTGACAAGATTTTTTCATGCTCAGGCACCCGTCTATCCTTCCGCGGCCCGAAGCAAGGACAGTTTTCTCTCGTCCGAGGAAGCGGTGAAAGAATGGGTGCGAGAGCAACGAGACAAGAGCCTCATCATGTCTTACGAGGTCATCGAAGGCAAGGCACGCGCCGTCGCCAATGAAATAGATATCGACCGGAACGATTTCAAGATATCGAAGGAGTGGGTGGCGAATTTTATGAAGCGCCACGACTTAAACCTAAGAAGGCGAACTACTGTTTGTCAGCAGCTGCCCGACGCGTACGAAGAGAAGCTGCGTAGCTTTCATCGTTACGTCGCCGACTTGAGGACGAAGACCGACTTCATGCTCGGGCAGATCGGCAACGCCGACCAAACACCTGTGTGGTTCGATGTGCCCAGCAGTAGAACCGTCACGGAGAAAGAGGCTCGTCAGGTTCGTCTGCTGACGACGGGCAATGAGCATAACCGCTTCACGCCGCCATGTTATGTTGCACGGCAGACGGCCACAAGCTGCCATTTTTTCTGGTCTTCAAGAGGAAGACGATGCCGACCGACGAACGATTCCCGCCGAAAGTCATCGTCCGGGTGAACGAAAAGGGCTACTTCAACGAAGAGACGGTGCTCGAGTGGTTCCGGCTGGTCGGGTGCAGGCGTCCGGGTGCCCTCCTGAAACCCCAAAGCATGCTTGTCCTTGACTCATTTCGAGGGCACATCACGGACCGCATGAAGAAGGCGGTAAGCAACGCAGGGTGCGACCTCGTCATCTCTCCGGGCGGTATAACGTCGATCCTCCAACCTCTTGACGTGGTGCTTAACAAACCGTTCAAGGACCGCGTGCGTCTCTTCTTCAACGAATGGATGAGTCGGGACGACAACCCCAAGACGCCAACGGGGCGTGCGAAGCGCGCATCATTGAGCACTGTGGCCCAGTGGGTCAATGACGCTTGGTACGAACTCCCAACCGACATGGTCTGCGAGGCCTTTTCGAAGTGTATTTTGGCGCCACTGGCGCCGCTTCCCCCAACCGGCCCCATTGACCCACAAGACGCCGACAGCAGCGACTGCGTCGTGTCAAGTGACGAGGAGTGCGATGACAACGCGTTCCCCAACCGGCTACTGTGACCCACAAGACGCACAGCAGCGACTGTGTCGCTGTGTCAAGTGACGCGACGAGGCATGAGACCTCCGTGTGCTAAATTGTAATAAATGTTCATTTTTAAAAATTAACATTTCTGGCGAAAAAAAAACTTTTTTTTATTGTTAAGGGTTGGGATTTAGGGGGGTCGACTTATATTTGGAGTCGACTTATACGCGGCAATATACGGTACTTTGACCAAGGGCAGATCGTGATTGTGTGGTGGCTTGAATAAAATACCTAGGAAACTTGAAGAATTGCGGCATGTTCGCAAGCTGTCGTGGTTACTACAGATCAAAAGTGAAAGTTAAAACTGTTAATAGACGCTAAGGCGTTGCATGCCCTTGCATCAGCACAAAATGTGGATGGCGAAGGCTTTTGCCGCCTGATGAACCAAAAATAAGCGACTACCTGTGTGTCTGCTGACAGCTAGATACTATGCAAGTCACGGTGCAAGTGTGTCTGAGCACAGTTTATCGGACTGTTCGATACGAGTCCGCAGCAGACGACCCTTGCAACTGCTTTGCATACCAAATGTGAATCAACACAGAATTTGGTAGGTGGTCATAATGTTTTGGCTGATCAGTGTATGAGCATTGCCATATACCAGGGGTGGCCAACCTGACCCGGCCTAGGAGCCGCAAACAAAACCACGAAATTTCCAAGAGCCGCGGGGGGGGGGTGCAAACTCTTGTCCAATGCAACAAACGAAAGTCGAACTACTTTCAATCGATTTTAGTCAAAAGCAGTCCTACTGTACGTAAGGTAGTAGTAGCACAAGACTACCAAACCGAAACCTGTCTTTCGATCTAAAACGCTTTCTATTTCTCTTCTTGGGGAAGTGCTCGTGTGACCGGGAGGGTGGCAGAGGGGGGAGGGGGAGGGAGAGAGAGAGCCGCGAGCCGCACTTTAACACGCGAAGAGCTGCATGCGGCTTGCGAGCCGCAGCTTGGCCACCCCTGCCATATACCATAGGTGCAGGGTCTTTTGAGCATGGCAGCGATGGCCTCCTTCCTCGCTTTAGGATATTTCACCACATACCTTCTTTCACCTCCCTTTGTTGTTGCCTCGGGCCTCACTCTATTTTCATTATAGTGCAAGGCTGCTAGGTAGGTCCTGGCAAATAGATGTATTTAAGAAATCAAGAAAAAATGACTGACCTCTCTACTCACCTTGCGGTCATGCTCCGGAAACCAAAGTGCACCAGCTTTGGTGTGAAATGCAACTAAGTTCTATGGATGCACTCTGTGGCAAACGTTTGTGCCGATGGTGAAAGGCTGGGGATGTCCCGCAGAAGGTGCTTAGACAGCACAATCTCCTTGAGGTTCTGGTGTACGGGAGAACCTACAACAAAAATACGAGGCATGGTAAAATGCGGTCAATGTATTATGAAGACTCACAAATATAACCTTACCTTCCAGTAGCCACTTTTTGTTGAGCTCTGTGCTGGCAATCCAAAAAGAGGGGGTGAGGTGTGTATTGACATTTGCCATATGAGCCACAAGGGAGCACCACTTGGTCAGGATGAGGTCTTGGTCCTCAGCACTTGAACCTGCAGACCAGTACAGGTGGCTCACCACCGACTTGGTCCAGGTGCTGATGTACTCAGAATGCCGCGACTTCCCAGCTGCCAGCAGCTCCTCCTTGATGGCTGAATTTGGGCGTCGTACACGTAATGGGAATTGGTCGGCGACTGTAATACGGTCGCCGTCCGATTTTTCGGATGCCAATAATTCGGGCCTAGAGGAGGAACCGTGACCTACCCGAAGAAATAGTGCATATTCATGACCAATGTTTCGGACAGCTTGAAATTCGAAAGGTATTGTCGCGAGCGGTCAAGGGGAAACACCACCGAGAAGCCGCCATTTTAGATTCTATGTTTGCTGCACATGAATTGGCTTGGTTTGGCAGCACTGCCTGAGTGCTGCCAAGTCCTACCGCTTGGTGATGCTATACGGCTTTTTTTGTACTATTTGAGCGTGTTGGTGCTTTTAGACATTTAGAAAGAGGAGACACATAAGGGACGATACAGACGGGACAGGACAATCTTTCAACTTCAACAACATCTATTTTCAACTTCACGCTCAAAGCCCGCCTGCTCCTTGGGAGCACGGGAAAGGGAAAGCTCGGAGGAAAGTGAGGAGGTTGCCAAGCGAGGAAGGGAGAAGAGGGAAGGGGGCTCCGACGGGAAGTTCGGGATAACTGAAGGAATGGCCGCCTCTGCTGGTGACCTTGTTGTCTTGCTGTGTTTGTCAACGTTTGACTTCCATTGTGGGCCTCAGAAAGATCATCTCCTTTTTTGAGAGCGAAATGGAGGGGGGTGCTTATGCTTTTTGGGCTTGTTGCCATCCGATAGGCCTCAATTATTTCTCCCCGACGCACTTGCGGTGGCTTCCCACAGTTGTCGTGCCGGCTGAAATTAGGAGCGCAGCTAGGGCAATTCCTCCCATGCATGACGATCGGGTGTTGAGAATCCGAAGCAGCTTTTTCGGCGTCCATGTGATGCCCCTGGGGTCGGTGATTGAGGCATCGCCCCGTTTCCCGATGTAACTGGCCCCGCAGCACAGGGGGATCGCGTCCACCTTCTCTGTCATGCAGGTGGTGAACATGCTTGCATTTTTTTTGGTGCAGCTGGGTTATGGGGATCCCTCTCTGTTCACAGCCCTGCACATGTCGCCGAGCCTCGATTTGCACGTGAAAACCACTTTTGTGTCGTATTTGGAGGCAAGTGCTTTTAGGCGGTGAGATGTCGTGTGGATGTATAGAATGGAGGCTGGTCTTCTGGTGACGGGTGAGGGCTCAGCAGTTGGCTTGGCCTGGGGTTTTGTGGCGAATTCTTGCGAGGTAGCCAAAATCAAATTGTCAGGGTAGCCTGCCCTCCAAAGCCGTGCGCACCATTATCATTATCTCATCATCAATGTCGGAAGCTGCGGGCACCATTATCATCATCATCATTGTTACCATCTTGCTTTGTTCATTCGCCATTGCTGTCGTGGACTTGTGCCTCTCATCTCGTCTCGGTGAATCGTGTTTTCTGACTATGCTGGCTTGGACATCATGGCCCGATCTGTTCAGTGGCGGTCCTAGACATTGGTGTTAGGGGGCGAAATTGCTGCTTAAATAACAAAAAAAGAGACATCACACTTTTTGTGAATAAAGATTTTTTTTATTAGTCTCACTGTTTGCAAGTCGGAAATGCGCAACATGTAAACCTTTGCTCGCAATATAAGATTAGCGCTGAATACATTCGACACGTGCACAATCGTACAATATTACATATACTTTTTTTTATTTATTCACAAATGTTACTACCTTCCATTGAAAGGTGTCGTAGGACTGGGGTTTTATATAACAAATATAAAAAGTGCAGTGAAAGGTTTCTGATGAAAATGAGCAATAATTGAAGTAATGAAGTAATTTTCAAAACCTTATTCACACTTGGCAAACTGTACACGTCATGAGAAGAGACTAAGTCAGTGAACGATTCAGAATAATGCAAAAGGAGAAACTTGTCAAGCAAAATATCGACAGTTGAAAAGACCACGCACGATCAAAGGGCCTTATTTACACTTCACATGTGTATTCAATAATCAAAATAGTAAAACATGGCGCAAAAGCTGGCACCAAAGACACAAAATATACAATAACAAACAAATCAAATTCACTGCGGTGACAGTGTAGCAAAAACCAGTTTTCAAACACAAAATTGAGATTTCTGCGACATTGGTTATTGATAACAATTGGAACAGCAAGTTTACTAGAACAGTGAGAAAAACGAAGTCTATATGACTGCCGATGCGACACAACGCCTTTTGAATAGAAGAAAAAGAAGCCAACTTTCATGAATATATCGAAAAGGCGTAAAAGAAAAAGAAGTGCTAAAATATATTGAGTTGTGAGTCAGCGCTGTGTGAGTGTCTTGTCTGATGTGAATGTATCCCTAAGTGTGATTGTTTTGTGACCTGTGGTGACGTGTGTTTGTGTGGATTCCCTACTTGCGCTGTTAATTTCGAAGCAATTTTTTTCCTTTGAATCTTAACAGTTTTCAAAAAAAGTGAAAATTCAAAGCAGACGGTGTAACACATTCTCCTCCTCGCCGATTGTGGGATGACCAAAAATTTTATTGAACGATTTTAAAGTCATCACACATTTCAGAGAAGGAAGTCAGTCCTTCGCTTCCTCGCGCTTGCAGAGCGGTCTGTAACACGTGACGTGTCAACAGGAATATCCCGGTGGATGTTCAAAAGCGCTAGCCCCGTTAGACGCTCCTCGGTCATCTTGGCCCGCAGCCACGTTTTCAAGCGACGGAGCGTTGAAAACGTGCGCTCCGCCAAGGTGACGCTGACTGGAAGTGAAGCCAGAATCTGCAGCAATGTTCGCACATTCGGATACAGATCTCCATCGCAAGCGTCGAGGGACTTGATGGCTGTTGGTAGAGCTGGGTTGTCACCATTTTGTCGCAGCCATTTCGCCTTCCAAATTATTAGTTCATACCCAAGTGTTTTCGCCATAGGGGTTCGGTTATTAGAATCTAGAATGCGATGATACCGATCTATCAGTCTCTCTTTGGGTTCGATCACGTCTGTTACGAGAGTGCGGGGTACGCATACGTTCAAGTCGTAAACAGAAAGGGTTTCCTCAGGAAAACGCAAAGAGAAATCTTCGATAATCGATTCCAAAATCGGAATGAAAACTCTTTGCCGGTAGAATGTCTCAAGGTCCTTCGCCTGTGGGTCCTGGCTGCGCATCTGTTTGGCTGCTGTCCGGGGAACAGACGGTTCCACACCTAACTCGTTAGCAGTAGCCCTAACTTCTACGAACAACTGGCTGAACTCAGCGTCACAGTTCTGTCTTTTAAACTTCAGTTGGAAGAGAGTGTCGTGTAAGAGCTTGACCGCAGTTTTCACATCCAGGGTTTCTTTCAGGAAAAGCCTACTCAGGGGTTGTGTGAGGGCAAAAATATCACTTATTGAGACCAACACAACCAGGAAGTTGCTAATCCGAAGTCCTGCAATCAAAGTGCTTGCCTTAGCTGCTGATGGCGTCTGGTTCTTCCAGTTCGCTACAATTTCCAGTGCCTCAAGAATATCCGCTAAGGACGACCTGAATTCTAGAACGGCACTGTGGCGCTCTACCCAGCGGGTTTCGCAAAGTCCCTGAAGTTGCTCTTTTAGTACGCGTCGAAGCATCGCATTTTGTTTCGACGACGACGTGAAGAAAGACACAGTTGCCGTAATGATACCCATAAAGTTGCGGACACTCTGAACGGAAGAGGACTTAGAGAGGGACAGATTCAGGCGTGGCTGAAACATGGACAACGGAACGCGTTCACGGCTTCTTTTTAATCTCGTGAATTGCGCCGCAAGTTCCAGAAATCATTAGACTGCATCCATCTGTTCCGATACCGACACAGTTGGTTGGAAGCAAACTCATTGACTTGATTTCTTTTTTGACAATTTTTCCCAAGACTTCTCCTGTCAGCGACGGCTCGTAGGTCGGGCTGCGGCCTTCGTCGTCGTTTTGCGAGTTGCCTGCAAAGATGGACGCGTGGCAATCTACAAATTTTGCGAAGTCTTCTCTTATCGCGTGACTTCCATCTTGAGATTTTTGGACATAGCGAAAAACAAGGCTCATTTGGGACAAATGTGAGATGTCGGTAGTTTCATCGAAAATAATGCTGTCGAAGAGGAAGCACTTGTCGAAGAGGAATCAGACGCTGTTGGCGAAGCGTCCGCGCTAGATGTTGAGCTTTCTTTCCTGAGTGGTAGGAAGAAAGAGTCGATTCTGGAACGCTTGCCCCTTTGGCCAGACGAATCGGCGGCCTGAAAATATACATTGTACAGTTCTTAAATGCATATTGTTACTTAGAATAATCCAAATTTGCAGATGAATGAACCATACTGATCAAATGAAATAAGAAAGTTCAGAATAGCAAATAAATAAATCCAGTCGCTTGCAAAACATGTCCTTATTTTTAAAAACAAAGAAAATATTACTTACCATTATTATTCAGAGCCGGTCCAGATGCAATAGACGCCGTCCACCCGTTCTGTGCTCTTTCTTGAACTACCTTGGTTTGGAACCGAGCGGATGTCCATGGTGCTGCAGGGGCCACTTCGGCCAGGCAAGGGACTGGAATGCGGCAGGACGTTGGTGTTGTAAATGCTCGTTGCCAAAAATGTAGAAGAAAATGCGGTCACCCGAGACAATAAAAAAGAGCAGTGCCTGCGTGGGCCTGCGGAAGAGACGAGGTCCTTACATGCCGAAGTGGTTGGTGACCGGCAGGGCCGGGGGTGCGAGAGCCCCAGAAGAAGGGAGGGAGACGTCCGATGCGGTCGGTGGCTGAAGCGTAACTCTTTATTCAACGGTCAACAGCGTGGGGTTGAAGCACCACAGGGACGCAACCCTGAAAACACGGGCGCAATGGTGGAACAGTGGCGCCATCTAGGTACTGTGTACAGAACTAGCAAAAAATTTAAATACTACAGTTAGCAGCTAACGGCCAAGGGTCTATTTACACCATGTTCAGTTTGGCGAAATTAGATTTCAGAGAGCACAGACGCTCCAGTGAGTCTGCTCTTTTTAAAGGGGTCTCCTTCCCTACGTCCCTATGTGAAGACATTGTACGCCAAGGTCGGCGGCCAATGCTTGCAGAGTTGCAGTTCCAAAAACGTTCAGGCTCCGCCCCGGTAGCTGTTTACCGCTACGCACACACACGAACATGTATGGACACAAACTCTCTCTCATGGACAGGTCGTCAGCTCCCTCGCTATCGTCGATTCGGGAGGGGGTATCGTGACACGCCCCGACCGCAAGAGCTTACAGTTCTGGATGCCTTCTTCTCTCGGTACGGAAACGAGCCACCGTACTCGAGATCCCATAATTGGGCAGACAGCAGCATCGGCAGTCAGTGTAAGCTCCTCGGTCGCAGCGCACCCCTCCCCCACCTGCCGCCGTCCATTTTGGGATTATCTCCGCAGACTACCGTTCTCGGGGAGAAGTCGGGACGGCCCGTTGATTGCCCGGAATTTCTTCCATCTGTCTCGAGGCAACGCCGCGGTACTGAACAAAGGCGAGTGCCGTGAGGTGCCCGCACCAGCACTCGGACTGTCAAGTGGTGCTTTCTTTGTGTTTCCACACGGCCTCCGGCAACCAACAGGCATCTCTAGAAATCGGCTGAGCTTTCCATTGAAGCTAGCTCCAGGGTCAGTTACTTGTCGCCCGAACGCAGGAAGATAGGCAGGAAGTCCTCGATTTCCCTTCCTCCCAGAGGTTTGGAGCAAATGGCACTCCACACAAATTATGTTGACATACTTGTCTATCAGAATCAGAGGTTTATATATCTGATCTTCTCGCGTGAGCCTACTAGGAATGACAAATTGTCGTCTTCAAACTATGGTGCTACTTTGTGGTATCGGTGAGGCGTCCTTCATTCCACCAATACAACTTGTCAACGAAGGCCTCCTAAGCCAGGGACGCCGGAGCCAGGAGCTTTCCTTTTTACCAAAGAAGCAGGAATTCCGGAAACTTGAGAGAATTTAAAGTTGATGGCTCAT